>JAMYHX010000453.1:0-35731 GCA_025529335.1 Rhizopus sp. PT2906
GCTGCCTCGGGCGGGAAAGATATAATATTACGATCGTGCGCCCATTAGAGGTTTTAATTATTTATAAATAAAAATCCGTTTAAGCGTGTATATCAGCTTACATTTTCGCTGATCATATCTGCATAAACAATTTACGCGTCTATTTCGAGATCTAATTTTGAAGCCGGTCTTAGTATGGTTCATAAAAGCTTGCAAGTATAATGTAAATATTTATCTCTCATCCCTTTTAAACACAAAGCCATATTGCCTATAACAATGAAAAGTCAGTATGAGCTTACCAGAAAAAAACGATTTCAATGTTAAGCATCCAAAAACCATCTTTTGTTTATTCTTCAGAAAAATTTATTCATATAAACTATCCTTTCAATGCATTAATAGATTAACTTATTATGTAAAACAATGCCTTCGTTAAAACAACCTACCTTTTCTTTTCCAAGAACAGGTAAGATGCCGCAATTTGAGTGTGTTATAGATTATGGCCAGATTTGCTTACTAAACTCAGCTCAGAAGAATACGACGAAAAGTAGACACAGACCCTTTAGTCGCAATGTCATTTGTAGCGTATATAGAGTCGTGTTTAAGAGCATTTTTCATAATCAAGTAATGACAATGGCTTTTTCCATCTCTCGCACTTGATCTTTCAGAAAGCTACTATACATGCATATAATAGTGATGACGTTCAACCTTTTTATTCTTAATTAGAGAGTAGTTTTGAGCCAATTTTAATTAAACATGAAACAGAAATATCATCCAATATAGCCAATGTACCTGTGCCTGTGATCATAGCCATAACAACTGCAATGGTATTTTTCTTTGGCCAAGCCCTTTTACACTTCATAAAGGAAAATCATTCTAAATTAATTAAAAATATAAAGCATATTTCTAACTCTACTTCAATGACACTTCCTGAACCCAAGTAATTAAGGCATTCATTCGAATAATGAAAAGCTTTTGCAGCTTTACTTTTCATATTGTCTTTTATTTGAAATTACTTTATTTTCATCCAGCAGCTTTCCCTAATATCACCATATACCAATCAGATGTTTGTTTAGTGTGTGGTTAGACTGAGAGCATGTATATACAGATCATGTAACAAGAATATAGGCACGATGATTTTCTCTTGCGCATAGCTTTTCTCTTTTTTTCTACATGCATCTGAAAATAGACTAAATAATTTAAAATACGATGTCATCATAATTACGCGTCTTTGTCTCTTTCTTCTTGGAAATAAACAAACCAAGATGGTTGAAAAGTTTTGTTGGGTGGCATCATAGGTAATAGATAGAGGTAACGCCTGTAGTATTAGTCTAACTTCTGATGTATGTAGTATTTTTCTTTTTAATCAAAGAAATGTGTTTAACGTGCTTTCGCCCTTCCTGTCAAGTCCTTCTGTTTGGAAGTGAGTTGAGCGGTCTGACCTGCAGCGAGCTCAAAGTAATCCTTTTTCGCTGTGGGTAGATACGCCCCCCCCAGCATTTGCTCAAATACTCTGACCAGTGTGGGACGTATGTCCACTTCGCTAATGAAGTGGACGCCGTCACATTCTTTTGGAGGTACGCCCTCCAAAGGCGCGTGATTTGCGCCTCGTTGGCGTCTGTTTCCATTCGGCCAACATTAGCCGATGGAGTCCCCATCGCTTATGTAAGTATACTTCATATAAAGAAGTAATTGTATTCTCACTTTTTGTCATATTCATAGAACACAGTGGGAATAGAGAATCTTGCTGGCTCTACATCCTGCGTCTGCCTGCAGGAGAAACAACAACACAGTAAAAAATATGATGATCTACACCTATACGTTCTTAATTTCTAAGGATGGAGGTTGGCTGAACCACCTAAAGAGAGTCTGTGAAGGCATGGGTGCTGAAATAGCTGGCCTGGAGGCAAGGTTGGACCGCCTTATTGACGATAAATAAACTGTTTGTTTTTTTTTGGAAATTATGAATAGATAAGAAGAAGACTGGTTCCTGTCGACAAGTACTTGAGTAAACCCATAACGCGAAATGACTTCCTTTAATGAATATCAGTAGTTAAGTCAATATGATAATCTAAAATAGACTTAGAGGCAATAGCATACAACTACTTCATCGCATTTATTTTTCCTGACGATAGCAATATTTCATAAGGCTGATGATAAAAGCCTATGATTAGTTGTGGTCGTCTTGATGATAAAGAATAAAGAACATTGACTGTGGCTACTCTTGCTCTCTTTACGTTATTCAAAGGCATTCATGTAAGCTGCCTGAACCATATGTTTATCTCCTTCTTCCTCTTGAATTTGAGATGTAAATAAAGACTTGAATAAGAACATGATAAAACGTATGTTTAGGTTAAAGGAGTTGACTCTGGAGTTTCCATTTTTGAAATGGATCATCAATAAAACATGGAAGGGAGTAAATAGATTAAACTCATGACATAATCAAAGTCAATAGATGAAGCAATGCAAATCATAAGAATGAAGACAAGAGATACCTTTTAGGTCGAACTTGCTTTGGCCATATATGAGCTGAATAAAATACCAATTCCTAGCAGCAGAATGTTCCCATACTTATCAATCTACAAAGAGCCCGTCTTTGCTAGAGGAACGTAAAATGCAAGCACGCTTTTTTTTTCATAATTTTCATACAGAATGATATTACCAAGGCAAATTGGTGACACTGATACAATGGTATGTCCTAAGCTGTTTCATAAAGCTGAGTTGTTATTTCAATGTAAACAAGACAGTTAACCAAAGAGACAATGGTATATAAAGTAGGATGAGTAGTGGCTTGTATGAATATTTGAATAAATAAACACAAAGTATCATTTATTGACCAAGGCTTCGTGCAAAGATTTGCACATGTCTACGGTATCCCCCTCTACTCTTTGTGATTGGTTATAGTCTGCATTTTAACAAACCTTGTTTCCTATCTTGTACTGCATACAATGTTATCTTTAAAAAGTTTATTTTCACTCTGACACTTTAAGGACAAAGTTTTTAAAGTAAGAATATTGATCCTTGGGTGTTCTCCATGTGCTATCAGATCCGCCAAAGAAGGTATGGAACACTAGACAGATTTGTGAGCATAGCAAAACTTGGATATTAAAAAAAATACTTACTGATACCAACAACGTGGCCTGTGTTGCTTGTACGAAATGCAACGTTCTTTACATTAATCTTTCTTACACCGTTTACATATAGGTTCATCTGACCGTTACGCTTGCCCTGAGAGTTAAGTACGAGCTCCTGGCGAACAGTTGTCCATGTGCCTGTCTTAAACTGAAACGTGCCTCGACCTAAGCTGAAACCATAGTCTGGATTACAGATATTGATCTTATCATCACAGAGATTCTTGCGCTGCTTAGAATTAGGAAGATATGCATAGATTTCACCTTCACCGTCCGTTCTCCACATGAGTCTTTATAGAATGCATATCAATCATTTTTGTACAACATTAGATTAATTAAATTGCTATGCTACCTTGTTGTAAAACAGGAACCTGATTCATCACCGCCAGTACATTCACCATGACCGCCATAGAGACCAGGAAGTTTACCACCTAAGGAAAAAAGCATTATATAATCCAATTATTACAAATAACTTTCTTTTCCTTACCTTTTACAAAGTCAAAACCTTTAGGAAAGAATACGCTATATTGAAGTGTAACCTTTTTTGATTTTGCTGTGATACTAAGAGGTTCAGCTAAAAAGCCAACACCACCGATAGGATGTACTTCAGGATTTCTTGATTTTGCAGTATACTTTACGCGAAGCACCAAATCTTTGGTTTTCTTAGAAGGATCTCTAACAGCGGCATTCTCATTTTCAGATCCACTCCAAGCCCAAAGCCATCCTCTATGCTTGTGTATTCCCCAAGGAGTATTCCACTTACTTTGTTCACCGACTATAGCTTTTTTATACTTGTTCCAATTCCAAAATGTCCATTTCTTTACTCCTCTCTTTTCAAGTGTATGCGTCAAAGAATCACTACTGGCACTGACTGCACTGAGTAAAACTGCAAGAATGGCTACATAAAATACAAAGAGCCTGTAAACCATTCTGTAAATCACACAATAATTTCTGTCAATTTGTAGAAAAGAATTAACTAAGAAAAAAAAACCTAAAAAAGGCACCTTGGTTTATATACTTTTTCGCATATTGCAACGTGAAAGAAGTTAATTAATGTGGCACAAACACTGCTCATTTTTCAGGTAGCTGTCAGTAAGGAAAACAAAGGGGTAAAGTGCGGGCTAATGCTCCTATCTGTTGACTCTACATGTTTTAAATGGATCATGGTTTCTGTCTCTATGGAACATGAACTTCCCATTGATACCAATGGCTTGATCCTATCTCGTTTCGGAAAATCATTTTAATCTACTACACTATAATGGAAATATTGCTTGGCTGCTACCGTAAATAACGAGCCTTGGATGTCCAACTATACTGTCTATGTGATCTTTTGCATTTTTTTACACACGTGTTTGATTAGACTATTTACCAAAAAGGTGAATGCTCGCATGGAACAATAGGATGTCCACAGAAAATTGAACCCATTCTTGTCATAAAGGCGCAAAATAGAGATATGTAGAGATATGTATATAATTCAAATCCTTGCTCCAGTCTTAGCTTATCTACTCTCTGTTCACCAAAGTCCTTATCAGTTTTGTCAGAGAGCTACTCTTATATGGCTCTGTTTAAATACAAAAGTTATTGCATCTACATATTAAGGTTATGACCTATGCTGATGATGTTTTGGCACATCTGATTCATCCGAATGAACTTGATTCTTTGCTCAATATCCTCGACGCATAGACCCTTGCTTCCGATGCTAAGCTGAATAGAGATAAAGCATTTGTGGTGTCGCTTTCTGGTGACTCTTCTCATGTCTGGATCGACGAACTGCGTCAATACGGCATCCCATAATGGCAAGGTAGAACTAGTTCATTCGCTGCTATTTATCTTCGGACACTCACTTACTGGGTATTGGCCATATGTTGCCATATCATTTACCAAACATACCATAAAACACTTTTGTCATGAGCTCTCTCTCTCTTTTTCTGGATTCACTCGTACCTGCTTATCCAAGGCTTCCTCGACCAGCTTGAAATGGATTCCAGGATACGATTTCCCTCAAGGTCTCACATAGTACTCTGAAAATTTTATCATAAAAATCTTTCCTTTCAATTATCCCACACCACTTTATTGATCCCCTGTGTATATATTTTGCAGCGAATTCGAAACAGAAAGCATATCATCTAGAGCTACACCTCAAAAACGACTGATCTGGCCGACAATGGCTCGAGGCTTTTGGTCGTCCATATACAGTTCAATTATGAGTACATCAGAAACCCACATATTCGTACCGTGTTTATGCTTTTTAGTCCCTCGATAGGCTTTTAAGCTCTGATTGCATACACTGTGTTACCCTTTTGACAGACCCATTGGAAATATATCTTTGACTCTCATCTTTTCTGGCTTGACTAATAGCTGCATGAGCTACATATACCCTTCGTCGTATTGCTAGGAAAAAACTGCATTGCAACCTCATAGAAGAACACATTTAATCATTTTGTTTTCATCAGTGCATGTATCAGCGGCATTTAAAGAAACAAATTTTTATCTATTGCCATAAAAGCTTTACTTTACATCGTTTTTATTTCAGTTACTTTCAAATTTAAGCATCTTTGTTTCGATGGGTTCAATGAATAGCTGTGCTTCAAAGCTAAACATTTCAGTCTTTCCTTTTATGACTCCTTCAATTTTGGTGTCCTCGTCTTGCTCCAAATTTATTTTTACGGCTTGTTCTATACAATGGCGTAGTAGGCCGATGTGTTCAGGATCATTTGATGTGATAGACAAGAGATTGTAACCAAGTCTGTTTTGTTGATATGCATTCTTGAGTGTTCTAACCAACATGCTATCAGAAATAATTAAAGAGTGATTAAACTAAAACATACAACTTGAAAACTTACTTTATTTTGCTTTACCAAAAGAAGGGGATATTAGATAAAGAAAAATAGTCTTAAAACACGCAATGAATAAAGATATCTTTTATATGCAAATGCATTGTAACTCGTTCATTCTTTTTTAGTAAAACTGCTAAAGATGGAAAGAAAGAACAAATATGAGCGATATAATAAATCTTCTATATGATTGAGAACAAATATGAACAAGATAATACAGTGAAGATGTTGTGTAATTGAGAACAAATGGCAGTCGTTGTGGTATGGGCTCTGGTAAATACGGTTGGTGAATAGAATAAGATGAGTGTTATTTACCATAAAAAGGCATAAAAGCATTGTAGCATTACACATGCGTAATCACAAGGCAGAACATTATTGTGCCAAGATTTGATTTATCTGTTGACTTGATAAACTCTTTATCTTTAATCTCTCCTTGACCAGGGACTTCAAAACGATGATTTCCTTTTCGAGCTTTTGATTTGTCAATCGTCACAGGCGGTTCTCTCTCTTTCTTAGCATAGTTTGTGTACAAACGAAACTGGAGGATTGAAAAGATTAAATTAGAATATGCTTCATTTTATGAAACAGCTCACGACTAAACTCTACCATTCAATAGAATTTGCCTGTATCAGCTGATATGTAAATTGTTATTGGTAAATCAATGTTCGAAATTGATTCATTGACTGTGTTACCTGGACGGGTCGCGTTATTTGTTTTTTCCCTGTGCACTGCTTCTTTTGCCCTGATCTAAATAAATGATAATTAGCAAGATCTTCATTAAGGGCCGTTTTTTTTTTTTTTTTTTTTTTTTTGCAAAAGATAAAATAAAAGAATAAAGGTAAGCATGTCACCTGTAGGAACTAGTTTTTCTGCTCTTCATTTTTTCTTTCAAAAGAAAATCCGTGCTTATTTTTGAAGTAAAAGAAAAGGACGCAAGTTTTTTGAAAAATTTGATATTGGAGCGAGATTTTAAAAAATATATGAATAGTTTAAAGCCTTCTGTAGTAAATAGTGAAGTGTAGCGTATACAAATGTAATAGCTTTGTATTTTCTCTAAAGAACAAAAAACATACCGTAAGGCTTAAGGAGCTAGCTAGCAATTAATATAATGATATACTTTTTAAACTACCATCATTTATGCTTCAGAGTGATGTCTGCTCCCTTTCAAAAGAATACGCAAATTGCCATTGCATCTCCACTTGGGGCTAACCAAGGAAAGAAATATAATATAGTCATTCAACCTAGGTTCGTGCAATGAGGAAGGTTGAATCATACCTTTACCCTCTTCGCAGTGTCAACCTACAACGACCGTTAGCTTCATATCCAATGTACGTACACTCTACAATATAAAAGAACGGTATCTTTATTATTTTTTATTATCATTCAAAATACATCATTAGCTTTATGTAGATTCTTGTTGTAGTATAAGGCAACTCCAACTGTAGTGATGTATGCATCCAATATGATATAGAAAGTATATATAATGGATTAAAACAATGGTTTGCTGCTTCTGCTTCATCGATCCTCATAAAATGAGTTTATGTCTTTGTTTAAATACCAAAACAGAACCTAATGAGCTGATCCTTTTTGTATACTTTACTGAAAGATGTCAATAGTATAGAGAAATAGAACATGAAGGTGATTTGTATTTACTCTCAAGCACCATGTATATTCATCTGTTGTCATGGATACATTTTCATGTCTGGCTCTTAAACTTCAACACTGAAAAAACTCTACCTTGAGCTACGTATTTACCCCATCTATGGTTGTATAGATACGATCCACATTTATCAAATCTTTTGATTCAAGCTCTCTACTGACATGTATAGCTATATACAGTGAATCTCGCTGTTTTCCATTCCTGACTTCTACTATTTATAATGTATAATTTCGCTTAATGATCACATACTCATCTGATCCCCGTTTTCCTTTAGTTTCACCTTCTCTTGAAGATTTTTCATTGGCAGGAACCCCAAAAAAGAATAATTTATCCATTTATGGAAATAAGGGACATTACACAACGCTTAACCTTAAATATACAAGCTTTTTATTATGACATAAAAATAATACATAATGGTAATAGTAGTAATAAAATAAGTGATAGTACATATACAGCAAAATCATGGACTAACAGCAGCATTCTTCACAGATGCAGCAACAGCCAATGGCGGCTAAACAGTCAGTAATGCATCCACCACCTCTTAATCGCAGAATGGAGCGTTCTAAATACAAAAGATGTTAGTATTAAGCTATTATATAAATGGTCATCCTTACGATCTTGTTGCTCTTGCTCTCCCGAGTTTGCTTGGTTTTGTTGTGTGGTCATTATGTTTTCAGAAGCAGGATAAATGGAAGCAGGAGCAGCCAAAGGTGTCATTGGGATTTCGCTCATAGTGTTTGCAGAAATAGTAGGTTCAGACATAATCGATTCTATTTTAAAAACTAAAAAAGAAAAAAGAAAATTTTTGTTTTGCTCTCCTTTTATAAAAAAAAAAGACGCTTCAGGTGACACATTTGTATACACACATAAAAATATATTTTTTTTCGGGCTTTATTTCAAAAAAGTAAAGTGAGCGATGCGTGCTTTCAACACAAACTATTGAAAGTTATCAAATAAATATTCAAAAAGTAGTTACCAAGAAAAAAATCCGTTTCTATGTGTATAATTGAATGATACATCTCTTTAATGCTTTTATATGTTGTAATTCCCGTTTTTGCGATTTCCGTTTAACTGTAAAATACAGTGGCATGAACATTTTGTTGCCAAGCAATAAGAAAAAATAAACAAAATTGAACGTCAGCACTACGTCATAAATAACTATTTATATGTATTTTCAGGTGATATAACTGAATTCACTTCATCATCATTTCTTTTAAACAAAGTAGCCCAATATTTTACTCTTGTTGAATCAGGCAATAGGACACCTCCGTCATCTACAAGGTCCTTATCCTTCATTGGATCGTAAAACTCGTTTATGAACCTTGATTTGTGTGTATTCAAGTAATCCCATATGCTAAAGGTCTTGTCCTGAGGTTTATACTGATTTCGTTCTTGCTCTGAATTAAATAAAAATGTACCAAATTGACATGAGTATAGATGATAATGAAGTTCCAGTAGTAGTTCTTGATTAAATTCAAAACGTGTTGGATATAGACACAGCAATTGATAAACACAATCTAAGAACTGATGAAATATCGGGCTTGTTTCTTTTTGATGATTGTTGTAGTAAAATTTGTCTCTAAAGGATGACGCAGTCGTATTATCATTGTTGTTTATAAAGAATCGCTCGTTTGTCAAATGTCCACATCGATCCTGAAATTTATGTCCAAACGAAACCCAGTCTTTTTCGATCAACACCTGGAACCCTTCAAATGTGCGATAATATGGATCCAGGCACAATTCACTTAGGGATACCATCTGTGATGTACGATCCCATCCATCTGAACAGTGTACGAGCACATGCGAGTTATACACATGGACGCTTTTAACAATCTCTCTTGTTCCGTCTATGAGTGTTGATATATGTTTTAGCCATCCTGATTTCTGTAATGCGACTTTGTTGACTATGTTATTTACACCTTGCATGGCTATGTAGAATGATTAATGTAAAGTAATGACACTTACATCTTTTTCTTTTACCTTCGCACAGTTTTGCTAAGCTATCTCTCATGACATGAATGTTATCGATAGCCACATAGATTTTTTTACAATTACGGTAATGGTCCATATTTTCTGTTCCTGCTCCTCTAGCTACATTACCAACTGCATTGGCCATCGGTCTGGCATCCACAATTAGATTAGCTGCTGTAGATCCATACACCGTTTCTCCATTGGGTCCAGTCGGCACATTGGATGAAAAAATTGACTCAATCAGTTTTTCGTCTTGTATTGATCTAGCTTGTTTAAATCCAACTAAAGGTTGACTGCTTCGCGTGATTGTTGCCTATTACATAAAATTAATGTTACAGCCTCTTTTTTTTTCCCGTAAACGGATGCTACTTACATTATTATACCAGTGCAAATACGATAGAGTAGGTATTCTAGCTTTACTACGGTATTTCGCTGCATGTGTTAACACTGCATCACTTATTTTAGATGGAACGACCAAGATGCGCGGATAAGTAGGTGAGTACTATATATATGTTGGTGAGTCATAATTGTTTATCAAAATGTGTTTACCTTGTAATCTCTGTTTATGACAGTAAATCTCCATTTGTCACTTGCACCAATACCCATACGTTCATACTCTTTAATCGGATCATATATATTCCATCCATTTTCAGTTGTAAAAGGCACTTCAGGTTGAAAAGTGTATGCATAAAGCTGTTCTACAGATGCTTTTTCTTATTTTAATACTCATTTTTTACTCATTCCATCTTGTTAAAACACTTACAGACACATGCTAACTTTTGAATTGTATCAAATACGTCCTGAGCTTCTCCTTCCTTGAGTAGACCTAAGGTAAACATAGTGAAATCTCTACAACGAATGACCAGTGGATGTCGACCGCTCTGCAGTGATGGTGGTTGTTTTTCTACAGTGTGTATGATAGGATAAGGCACCTACAAGAGAGAGAGAGAGAGAGAAGGAGTCAAAAGACAAGTTTGAGTTAATATATGCTTAGGCATATACCCAGAGTTCTTCTGAATGTTTAAAGATCAGGTGATGCACAGTCAAGTGTAAGGTGCCCACAATAATGTCTTGACCTTTTCGAAGCTGGACATCTTGAACCTTTTTTGTTGTTGTTAGCTCCTTTTTATAATAATCAAGTCATAACACGTTACTTGAGCAATCTTTAATAGGTCAAGTCGGTTGGGTTGCATGTTCCCTTGAGAGGAGAACAGCGTGGGTAAAGCAACACGGCCAAGATTGAAAATGATGAAAAGAATTAAACAAGAAAGAAAAAAGAAGATGCTTTAGAAAAATATAAAAAGGAAGCAATGAACTTGTCTTATTTCCCTTTTATTTTTGCCAAGCTAAAAAGGGCCGCAAAGCAAGAAAAGCGAATAAAAGATGTTTAACAGTCAGCATTTCATGCAAATAGATCACGTGAAGCACAAAGTAAGCTACTAACAACAATATAAAACGATATGCAAATTGAAAAGAGAGGCGAATAAGAGTACTATTTACTTTACCCTTGAGAATATAAACACAATTTAGGCCATGTTCGACAGTCAAAGGCATCAAGAATATCACTGTTTGATTGTTATTGCTTTTGGTGAAAGTTGATGATTTTATCATCAGTCATAATTATTAATTTTAACGCTCTTACCTCAAAACCTTCTTCAGATCCTCCATGTTTGTCATCAATCTGGCATAATCGATGCATATCAGGCTGACATCCTCTTGTGTATTACTTAGAAATTGAACAAGATGTATAAAAAAAAAGTTTCAACCAAACTCACTAACAACTACATCAAAAACTCATAGAGATATAACTAAGCCTATATCGCTTCATGCATTGAATACACACCGTTAGTGATCTAAAGACCATAGCGTGTAGTATACATTAAGGTTAGCAAACTTGGTATTTTCATTGGTCAAAAACAACAGTCAAATCGCCCTCCCGCTCTTTCTCTTTGAAGCTCAAGCGGCTATAAAGAATGACCACATTTTCCTTTTTTATTTAGAACAACGCCAACGAATACAATCAAAAAAAAGGAGAAAGTATGCGATAGAATGAAGACATTGACATTCAACAAGATCTGTCTACTTGCCTTTTTGCTTCGAGCGTGTTTGCTTGTCTATGGTGAATTCCAAGATGCCTACATGACTGTCAAATATACAGATATAGATTATGTTGTCTTTACTGATGCAGCACGTTTCATCACTCAGGGACAATCACCTTATGCGCGTGAAACCTATCGATATACCCCCTTACTTGCCATCCTACTGACACCCAATATTTATCTTTTTCGATCATTTGGCAAATGTCTCTTTGTAGCTGCTGATCTCATCGTAGGTTACTTGATTCACTGCATCCTTCTTCTTCGAGGCATGCCTTCCAAACGCGCACTCTTCTTTGACGCACTTTGGTTACTGAATCCTATCGTTGCTAATATTTCAACTCGCGGAAATGCCGAAAGTTTGCTTGGCTGCATGGTCCTTGGTACGCTCTATCTCATGCTCCAAAAAAGAACACACTTTTATGGCGCCTGTGCTCTCTTTGGTCTCTCGGTACATTTCAAGATATACCCAGTTATCTATGCCATCCCTCTCTTGGTCTTGCTGGACGAGCATGATACAGTGCCTTTGCCTCGTATCATGCAAGAGTACCAAGTCATAAGGTATCGATGCATGTATGCGCTCAGACAAATGCCAAACCCACTCTTCACATTCCTCCATCATCTTCTCTCCTTCCTTTCACCCATTCGTATCCTCTTTGCCATTACTAGTGCAGGTACCTTCTTCATCCTCACTGGCCTCATGTATCAAAGGTAAAGACTGCTTTTTTATGACAAAATGACCCTGTTGACAATCTATCTTTTTGTCTGGTATAGTTACGGGCACGAGTTCTTGGAACACACTTATCTCTACCATGTCACCAGAGAAGATCACCGTCATAACTTTTCGATTTGGTTTTATCCTCTTTATTTGGGCATGGACCATAAGAGTCCATGGATGGGATTGATTGCGTTTATACCACAGTTATCACTTGTTACTGCTATTGGTATCGCGTTTGGAAAAGATATTTTCTTTGCATGCTTTCTTCAGACCTTTTTGTTTGTTACATATAACAAAGTGATTACATCTCAGGTAAACAAAAAAAAAAGAAGAATAGATAAATATATATAACAGATTTTATAGTACTTTATGTGGTATATTTGCTTGTTTCCACTTATTTTACCGTCTACCAAGATTCATTTGAAATGGAAAGGAATTATTCTATTAGCCGCATGGATAGCGGGACAGGTATATATATAAAAGCAGCAATCTGAACTCATATATTTACACATTTGTTGTTCAAAAGGCTATTTGGTTAAAATATGCGTATCAACTTGAATTCTTGGCCCAGCACACATTCTTTCAACTGTGGCTGTCAGGAAGCTTGTTTTTCATAATCAACGCTTGGGTCATGACTGAACTCATTATGAATCATCAATACGAAACGATATTTAATACAAGTGATAAGGTGCGATGGGTTTGGGGAATGGGTGATCCAGGATCCAAGCGGCTTTAGCTTTATTTTTTTAATTTGGATAAATCTACTCTAATAGGAGGACTTGTTATACTCTTGGCCCATTTGACGAGATCTACTTTTTCTGTTGCAGCAGAGATTAAATATTCATGATTCTACAGAAAAACGTTAAAATTCGACCATTTTCTATATGTTTATTTCTTTTTTTTTTACCATCAAATCATTGGGGGTTGCTCGTAATTTGACATCTTTTGTTAAACTATAAAATATAAAATGAGTAAAGTTTAACGTGTATATCTGAATATATAATACCATTTAGCAACAAAGTCTGTCAGGTCCTGTGGATATTTATTGGGTGGAAATGTAGGTACAGGTTCATGTACGATGTGTTGAAGTAATTCAAATATAGATAGAGGTGTACCTTCAGGTGGAAATGGAAATCTACCTAAAGCCAGTTCCATAAGAGTAATACCCAAGGACCATACATCTGATTTGACAGAATAAGGTGAACCCATAATACGCTCAGGCTATAAAAATAATAAGATAGTGTTTTTCATATACATAATATATTGATCACCATACACTCATGTATGAACTTGTGCCAACAAACGTATCAGCTACTGAATTGATCAACTGCCCAGAGACACCAAAATCACAAAGCTTGATTTGTCCTTGTGAATTAACCAATACATTCGAAGGCTTCAAATCTTATGTCTATAATGAATATGTATCTCTCTTTCTTTTTGTTTGTTTTACCTCTATGAATAATACGATGTTCATCGTAAAGATAGATCAAACCATCCACAATCTAAAAACGGTCAGCTCAAGTCTATATGAAGAATAAATGACTTACAGCGTAGCCTACTTTCTTCAGTACGTCTAATGGAAAAGGACCATGTTTTTTATAAATTTGATCGAGCGAACTATAGAATAGATGAGTATGATATCCTTTTTTGTATATATAATATGTATATTATTTACCCAGCATCCATATATTCCATACAAATCGAAATATCTCCTCCGTTCATAAAAGCACCATAAAAACTAACGATGTGTTTTGAATTACAGTCATGCATAAACTGTAATTCTCGCATAATCTGCTTTCGTACATTCATATTGGCATCTATGTGAACAATCTAGTATATATTATTATTATTATTATTATTATTATTAGAGACTTGTTAAAGTAAGATGGTAGCCTTACCTTTTTGGCCATCACAGTATTTGTTCTCACATGTAATACTTTACTAACGGTCCCGCCGTTCCCTCTTCCTAATTCGTCAATGGTTTGAAAATCTTCTGGACGTAGATCCAATCGTAGTTCAAGACCAATTTCTAATTCACTTAATTGTTCATATAATTGACTGTAATCAGATGCATCTGTATTTGTTCCTATAGTTGATCCCTTTTCTGCTGTATTAGCGGTTGATGTTTCAGATGAAGAATTGACGACAACAGGTGAATTCTGTAGTGTCAAGTTTTTGAAGTTTCTTTTCTTTCTTAAAGGCATTTTTGATAACATCTTGCTTTTTATACAGAGAAAAATAAAATAAAACCAATAGCAAAAAAAGGAGAGGAGAGATAAAAAAAAAAAAAAAGATACAGAGAGGAAAGAACTGAAGAGTGAAAGTTGCAAAGGTCCGTTTTCCTATGACACAGAAATAACTTAAAATTCAGCCTATTAAACTTCAAATTCAGACACTCCTTCTGCCTTTTTTGGATAGACTAGAATTAAAATGTAGGATGACACTGTGATTGGCCAACTGCCAAGTTATATCAACTTTTTGGCCATTGATTTTATATGATTCGTTTACAACATTTTAACAAAAAGGCCGAGCAATAATTCAAGTTGCATATTTTAATTAACTAAAAGACTAATAAAAAAAGGATTATGTACTATTTATTTTATATTTACCGAAGCGTTAAGGAATGCACCTGTCGTTATGGACAGCGCATTAAATCCAGGAACGCCATTAATCTTTTGGAGGCTTTGGTTTGTAAACAAAGATACAGTATATATATTGAATGAACTGACAAAGTTCACCATGAATATTTAACGCATGAAGGTCGCCTCTGATGCTTTTATTACCGGCTCGCTCTTCGGCAGAAACAACACTACAACCTAGTGACATGAATGCAACGGTGGCATTGTACTGATGTAGCTTGCCTTTGGACTGGCGTCCTATAGAGCTTGTGAGAACGAATAAGTCTTTAAATTACTCAGATGGCTGTGTCAGGAATGGCAGTTGGACTAAACCCTGCTTGCAGCATAGTTTTTAGATGGGGTCGCTTTGGGAAGACTTTTGTTGCCTTTCATATATCCAATACAAGGTGTAGTAGTTTAGACATTCCCTGTATATACGTTCCAGAATCCAAAGGACGAAGACGAGGAAGCCGCGAGATATAGGCAGCAGGCTCTACCCTGGATCTGTCTCTGGGTCTACTTTCATCATCAGCAGACTCCGTTATTCTTCTTGGCCTGCTTCTAAGTCTAGCAGCAACGTCACCTTCTTCTTGTTGATCTTCGGCACAACGTCTACATCCTGCTGCTACTACTACTCGTTCTCTTCATGTCTAGCAAGCGTGATAAGTTGAGTTGCTTTCCAAACTCATGCCACAGGCGGAGCAGTTGGCTGGGATGCGAGTAGTAATGTTATTATTATATTCTAATTTTATTTTCAAGAATTGTATACGAATGAAAGCCTCTGTTATTACACTGTAAATGAAAAGAAAAACTCATGCAGAGGTGCGATGTTCGACACGAAAGAGCATCAAAAAGAACAGTTGAATCATATGATATTGCATATTTTCCCGCGTGTTGACTGATTAATTAATATCTCATATAGCCACTTTTGGTATCGATTACTGCTTGTCGTCGATTGTGTATATTTTCAACTAATGTCCTTTTACTCATGTTGCAGTGTAACCTTCAATTGATTATTTCAAAATTCATTTCCATGACGCGCTGCTCAATGACCCACAACAAATATTTAATTGAATTTAAACCAGGGCTTTTTGAACGGGCCAATACTCAAATCTACTTCCCCCTAATTTAATGGGTCTCCCCTTCGGCTGTTATAACTTTAGCGCCGATATGGTAGCTGGGACCATCTTTTTAAAAAGCCCATATTCCCCTTCTTTATAAGTCTTTGTACCAAAGGTGGGAGTGCCAGGTCAAAATATTGTTGCACGTGTCTTCAATGACGAACACCTGTCCGAAGCCAGTCCCAAATCGTATCATCATCACCTTTATACCTTTCTTTTGAAATTGTATGGAATCTTCTTTCTGATAGCTCTTATCCTATCATCACTAGTGCTGGATGGAAAAGCATGACTTATTGGATCCTACATAATGCATTTTCGCCTCATTCATCGTCCAGTTGATGTGTTGTTTTAGCTCCAACGGATATATATCTCTCTCTCTCTCTTCGCATGTTTTTATTTAAGCATTGGCTTAAGAGCAGTAAGGTAATAAACAAAGCTTGCTCTTCTTTAAATAGTTAAATACAATAGCACGACAAACAAGAATACCAGTTTCAGGACCATCCTCAATATCATACGTTGTGACCGTACCATTACAATTTCAGGTGACTTTTTCGTTATTATTTTACATTCCGAATAGCGCATTTTGTAACATAAAACGGCATTCTCTCTTCCTTTCTTTCTTTCTTTCCTTTTTTTTCTCTTTTCCTCTCTTCTCCTCCCTTTTTTTGTCTTGTTCTTCTCTTTCTCCTTTTTAACAAATCTATACCCTTTTTTTCATATACATTTCATATTTTATAAACATTTATTTAATCATGCAAGAAGAAAGTTCAAATGGGCTTTTTACGACATCCATTCAAATAACACAAGTTCATCCTAAAGAATGTGATTTGAATGATCAGGTAAAGAAAAACAAAAGTTGTCATAAGAAACAGACATCAACTCATTAGACTATAAAAGCTATGTTATCCATTATACCAGCGTTCACGTAAACGGTCTGTGTCTAATACAACAATAACAACAGAAACAACAAGTTCCTCTGAACATAATAAACGACCTAGACTTAATAATAAACAAAACGCATTATGGAAGTTACCAAATATGCTAGAGACATTTGAATCATTTCCACCTTCATTTCAAACCGACTTTATATTACAACTCTTGAAGAAGTCAAGCAAGAGTACACTTCAACTAGTTAATGCATGGATGACACCTGGCATGAAACAAGACTTTATATCCAATTTACCCCTCGAGATATCACGACGCATCCTCAGTTACCTTGATGCCTTTTCACTTAGTAGAGCATCTTGTGTATGTAAAAAGTGGAAAAATATTATTGATCATGATGATACGTCATGGATGAACCTGCTCTTACGGGACGGATATACGCTCGTTGATCCTATCACAAAGACTCGACAAGCATATAAAGCGGCTTGTAGTCGATACAAAGTACTCTATGCCAGACACCATACATTAAAACAGAACTGGAAGAAAGGAAGAGCAGAGAGGAAGAGTTTCGAGGGCGTTGAAAAGTTTGTTGTGACCTGTTTACAATTTGATGACGAAAAGATTGTGTATGGCGCAGATAATGCTCACGTTAGCATCTATGATACCGAGACAGGCAAAAAGAGAATGACACTAAATGGCCATGGAGGAGGTGTGTGGGCACTTCAATATGTGGGTAACACACTAGTGACTGGTTCAACCGATCGTACTGTTCGAGTCTGGGATATGGAAACTGGTAAATGTACCCATATCTTCACTGGCCATACTTCAACCATTCGATGTTTACTCGTTACAAAACCTACGGACGACTGCCCGGCTATGATTGTCGCCGGTTCTCGTGACTCTACCCTGCGTGTATGGAGGTTGCCTGACCCCAAGGATGAAGCGGGTCATTATTACGGTGAAGGTGTAAACCCTTACTTTGTTCATACCTTGATGGGACATAGAGATTCGGTTCGCGCCGTTGCGTCGCATGAACACATGATTGTCAGCGGCAGCTACGATAATACGGTCCGTGTATGGGATATTCGAACAGGTCGATTGATTCATGTGTTGGAAGGACATCTTCAGAGAGTGTATTCAGTAGTGATTGATCCTGATAGAAATCGATGTATGAGTGGAAGTATGGACTGTCATGTTCGTATCTGGGATCTCAATACGGGAGAATGTCTCAAGCGTCTCGAAGGACATTCTCATCTGGTGGGTCTATTAGGACTGACGAATCAGTATCTTGTATCTGCAGCCGCCGATACAATGCTCAGAGTATGGTCACCTGAAACAGGAGTATGCCAGCATGCATTATCAGGCCACGGTAGTTCGATAACATGTTTTCAGCATGATGATGAAAAGGTGATTTCTGGTTCAGAAGGCGGATTAAAAATGTGGGATATCAAGACAGGCAAGTTTGTCAGAGATTTGATTACGGATGTAGAATGTGTCTGGAGAGTAGCCTTTGATGAACGACGATGTATTGCCGCTGTGTTAAGGTAAATAGTTTGGCATCATTTTCACTTGTATACTTACTGTAATAGTAGGCAAAACGTAACTTATTTTAAAATACTAGACTTTGGTGTTTACAATTTGTAACTATCTTTTTTTTCTTCTATCCCATCTCTTTTTGATTGGATAATCGCATCTCTTTTTTATTATTAAACCCTTTTTATGCATTAAAGAAAGAAAACGGAAATATACATGTTTATCGCATTTTAAGTTGTGCGTGTATGAATGAGGGTAGAAATGTCTCTGATTTCTTTGAAAATATGAACAACACTTCCGACGGTATCCCAACTCTGAAAGAAAGGAGGGATTGTTTATCTTTATTTATACATCTATAGAGAGATACCTAAACTGTCCCTTATCAAAGAAAGAAAGCAGTTTATTACAAATACGAATGCTTTCCAAGGAAGAAAGCCATATCTTCATACCGAAGAAAAGGCATAAGAAATAGCTTTCCAGTAAGGCAAAAAAAGAGCAAGGTCAGCACCGTTGCCAAAGGCCGTGGTAGCTTGACCGACCGAAACAAGGTCACTTGAGCAGTAACAGCAAGGCCATGCACCATAAAGAAGCAAAACTGCTCAAACGTCATTTGCCTATTGACGATAGTCATGATAATTTCATGCATAGAAGCACTAAAGTAGAACACATACAGTCGCTTATTGACACCTCGATCGTTAGCTGTGTACAGGTGTTTGATAAACAAGTTTCGAACAATCGAATTCCAACGACGACTCCAGAAATCTTTGGGGCTTGCATACACAGAAATGATTAACTAAGGATCTTCCCTATTGTTGTTGTTGTTGTTGTTGTTGTTTACCTCGTAGCCAAGAATGGTTTGTCAAATGGTTCTAGCAGGTCGATGCCGCATGTAGTTTGAATAACAGAAAGAGAAACAGTACTTGCGTTCATCAAAAGGTAGCCTTTAAATCCCATTAGGAAAGTATAGTACACGCCTGGAATAGAGTACCATGGATACTGAAAGAGTATCTGCGGAACCTCTGGTAGCAGTGGAGTGATCATATAGCGACAGATCGCCAACCCCAAAAGAATACGCAATAGCCTTTGAACACCCCGACGACGAATCTGGTCTCCTTGTGGGTTGGTAGCCATGCACTCGATAAAAGCTGTTTTAAACCAGGCTGTCAATGTCAGTGTTCGCTTGTATTTTTCAGCTACGTATACACCCGCAGATGTAATCAACCAAGGAACGGCTATATAAGAGGTAGTCCATCCTTTTGCAAGAGGTGCAACCAAAATTGGCATGAGGATATGAAAGGTGGCAAGCCACAGTTTATATTTATGATAGGGTATTGATGTACAACAACAGATGAAATAGTCTACAAGAATACAACCGATGTAAATACAAACAAGCGTGAGATGGTCTAAATGAAGTATAGGCCCAGGTATAGGAATATGGATGTATGGAGCCATAGAGGCTGCAATGACCATCCTTGTAATTAAAAAATAAAGAAAAGAAGCATTTTAATTTCAGCTCACGTTTACTTTTAATGCTCAGCAATAGGAGCTTCTTTTTTAATAGAAAAACAAAAGGGGAAGGGGTATATGCACAAAGGGATCATCAATTTACGGTTTGTAAAGTTCTATAGAACTCAGTAACGCGAGGATGAGCCAAAACCTTGGCAGGATCAAAATTAAGGATCTGCAATCTTTCAAGAGATGTTGCACGAGATAAAGCAACATAGGCTTGTCCTTTTTCAAACACCTTTCCTAAATCCACCTTGACACGATCCAGAGTCTGTCCTTGACTTTTATGTATACTGATAGCCCAGGCGAGCATCAATGGAATTTGTGAACGAGAGGCAAGTACTTTACCGCCAGGTAGTTCAAATGACCATTTTTCATATTCCAACACTAACTCTCTTCCATTCGAGAACCGAACGACTGGATAGGGCGTCTTCATATCAAGTTTTCCATCATTTGTAGAATCAATATAACTATCCTTTTGACGTTGTGGTGTACGTAATGACTGTACTGTCGCATACTTTCTGTATTCTCCTCGACCAACAAAGCCGACGACAACACCCAATGAACCATTGACTAGGTCACCATCAATATTTTTCAGGAGCATGACTTGAGCATGCATTTTTAGTTGTATTACCTCAGGCGCTAAACACTGTGAAACTTTGCTTCTATCTCCCTGATCAATTGCTTTGAACTCAACCATATCTCCACGGAGCGCTTCAAGACGCAGTCGGTTGGAGGTTTCCACTTGATTTCGTAAAGGATATCTAATATGAAAAGTTAAATATAATTCATACAACAGAAAAAAAAAAAACAAAAAAAAAAACAACGTACAGCTCAGTGGGCTCAATTTCATCATTGCCTGCTGGTTTGCGAGAAAGTGATTTGAATATTCTAATAGCTTCATCAGATAAATGTCCCACACGCATCTCATTCAATATCTTCACAAACGCTACAAAGGGGAAGGTTAGTTTCTCCTTTTAAAAAGATCATTTGTACCTTCATCCTTTTGTCTAAACACATGTGTTAGCATGACAGTTTGCTTAATCACTGTTGACCAAGAATTAGCCTCAAAGGCAAACCTGGTTGGTCGGTTCGGATTGACAGGAGGTAACTGGAAAAAGTCACCACAAGCAATAACTTGAATGCCACCAAAGGGTAAAGTTGACTGACGAAGACGTCTTGCGATCTCCTCCAATTTATCAAACAGTTCTGCATCTACCATAGAGACTTTATAAAGGTTAGAATGGATGTCTCTTTATGTAGCAGAAAGAGAGAACCTTACTTTCATCAATAATCAATACATCTGTCTTCTTCCATCGCTCGTAAGCTCTTCTGTTGTCATACTTAATTTTATCGACTAATATATCAACACTATCATTTCCTATGCCAATGCCACCGAAACTACAGACGCATGAGCACATTTATTTAGAATATTATCCATGTTTTCTACCTGTGTAAAGTACAACCATTGATATTACAGGCTGCAATACCTGTGGATGCTGTCACGGCCAAGCCCGCTCCGTACCGTATGCTCATTTCGTCAATGATGGCTCTCAGCAGGACGGATTTACCTGTACCTGCACTTCCTGTAAAGAACAAGCTCTTCTTATCGTGCAAAACCATTTCCAAAACACGCTCTTGTTCTGAGGACAATGTGGGTCTAAATTCTACTGATGACATAGATGGAGATGGTGCAGGGCTTTTGGATGTAATGCGACTGCCTTTAGTTCTTGACCAATTGTTTTCGGATATCTTGTTGGGTAAAACACGTCTCTTGTTAGAATAGGGCGGATCATTCTCGCCATCATCTTTTGGTGCTGTATAAAGTGAGATATTTGGCCTTTTCAAATCTGTGGTGTTTGTTGAGCTGTAAGGTGCATAGTTAGAGCTGTACGGTTTCACATCGTTAGGGCCAACCCAGTCATATCTTACTGGCGCCATCTGTCGTCTGACTGGTATAACCTTATCAAGTGGCATAACAACAGACGGCGTAGAAGTGCTCTCTTGGCTGGATCGAAGGGGTCCTCGTCTGTTGTCGATAGGTGCCCACGCTTTTCGATTGTATTTGCTTGTGTTCTTCATGCCTTCACTGTACTCTGTCGAATGAAACGAGCCTTGGCTGCTGGTCGGTGAATCGTCTGTGGTGAGGTCGACCCACTGCTTGTCACTGTCAGTACTTGTTGTCAAGTCAATAGTTTGATGTTGAAATGTAGTGGATTTTGTTGCCGTAAAGGAGGAAGTGATGCACGATTTGGTAGATTCAATCCTTTGGACTGTTGCTGATTGACGTGTAATAACAGAAGAGAATGACTCTGGCTTTTTTGGCTCACTGGTCTTTTTAAAGTAATTGAATAATGTGTTGCCATTGTTATTTTTCTTTCGATCTGTTGTCTTCTTCATGACTGAAATTGATGTCTAAAAAGTAGACAATCCATTTAACCAAAACCTATTGAATAAAATAAATAGTCACATTAGAGGTCACTCAAAGAGCGCGCGTTAAACGCGATGGAATAATTTTTTACAGTCCGGCTGGTGGATACAATATTTCCAAGAAGTAATGTCGCAAAAATTTATATTTTATAATACAAAATATGCAGAAATGCGGCATCTTGGCGCGACATTACGTTTTGCAGATACTATATTGTCGGTTTGAAATGGGTTGACTATTATTTTTACTATATATGGAATGTATTTTCTATAGTATATATAGACCTCTTATCTTCTTCTTGGATTCTCTTTTCTTTTCTATATATTTTTATCTTTTATATATGTATTAACCTAAATAAAGCTATCAATATTATTGTCTTGAAAACTAATAGAATAGTTAATTTCTAAATCGAGTTGTCCCCGCCAAATATATAAAAAGTCATTCCTACGACAATCGTTGTTGGCTCCACTCCGACTTCGGGTGTGGTTCTGTTTTCGGTAGCATCACCAAAAAGCTTGTTGGCCATTTCTCGTCCTCGTTTGTGTTGGTCATGCGGCTTGTAGTAGTAATTCTCGAAAGTATTTGACTTGAGGCTCCAGTTTGCATGCATCTTTACTTGATCGATCTCTGATCCCATTGTAACAGCCTTGGTACTGGAAGCTGGCCGAATCGAGTGGACGGTAAACCTATCTGTGCCGATGCCTGCTTCATCCATAACCCCTTTCAGCCAGGAAGCAACTGTGGCTGGCTTAATCGATTGCCATGTATTCGGATTGTCTTGTGTCATATTCGTCAAGAAAAGTGCAAGGTCTTGCGATAGATGGTTTCGGTGATCTTTGGTGAATGTATAGAATGTCCAAAGTGTGTGCGCCGGACAGGCCACCCTATTTTCAATCGCCCCTAGTTTCGATTGTTTGGGTCGTAGTTCTTTTGGATTTCTCGCTGTTAAAGTTACACCCAATGGCTCATCTTCAACACCCTCTTTCATCTGGAATTTGACTTCCCTAAACTGTAATGTGCCCATATCCGATCTTTGTCTCCACGTGGTCGCGATGGTTAAAAGGGTTAATGTCTTCAGCTGTAACTTGCTCATCGTCAATTCCGAAGTCGATCCCCACGACAATGTAGCTTGTAGCAGTACCTTGACATCATAGATTTCTTGCGTGCTGTTTGGCAATTTCTCTTCCTTCCTTCTTCTTGCTTCAAAATATTGTATGACCAGTTGGTCGGAAGCTATAGGTGGTCGATGTAGATGAATCACCCTATACACTGATGCTATTGCTGAACGTATAATGTTTAATGAAGAGTAGGAAGGCGTCTTCTTATACGTTAAGTATTCTACCAAATGTTCTGGACTATATTCTGTTGGATTGTACTGAGGATTTTGTGATTTACACCATGCTGACCAGCGTGCCCAGGTTTGGTCGTAGTTCTTTCTTGTAGATGGCCTGTTGGATTCCTTTAGAAATTCGATTATTGAATCGCCGATACCCTTATTTGCTTGGAACGCCCTGGTAATAGCCATGCGGTCACTGACCATGCCTTGTTCAGTTGGATCTTTATCGGATTGTCTATACTCTGATGCATAACCATTGGCCACTAATATTGGCTCCTCCGTGTTGGGGTGATCATCACTGCCTTTCCAATCCTGTCTGCCTGTAATTTCCTTATGACCCTCGGTATTAGCTTCCATGGCGGATGAAGGTATAGTCCCTTCTTCGGCCATTCTTGATGGAAAACATCTGTTGCTTGAGCTTGAGGATCCGGCTAGAAACTCCAGAACTTCGCCAGCCGTTTGTTCTCCCTGGTCGCAAACGCATCTATTGTCATTCTGCCCCAGTGTTGTTGAATCATTTGGAAGAATCGCCTTAGAATACAATGAAAGTTTTATTTAATTTATATAATACTGAAAATAAAGTGCAGCTCCGAGGGTTTTAACCACATCCTTTGTCTTCGTTTCGCCAACGTTACTAGTATTATCAGCTAGTTAGGCTGTTAGCGTTTAAAATACAATGGTATTATATAGCTGAGTCACATCTGGCTTCAAACGACCATTTGCCTTACATCTGAATGTGAATATGATAACCATATTTGGACGCTCAGTAATGCAGCTTAGAAGGCTTCACCTGCCTTGATTATTTTAGCTGTATAAAACGATCCCTGTTTACTTCGCTAAGTAACACTTTAATTAACACTCATAATAAATAAAAAGCATGATATATATCAAAAAAGATAATGATAACTATGACTTTTATTGTTGTTTGCGCAGTTCTTTCGTCAATCTTCTAAGCGACCATCTACTTTGTTGTCGCTTTTCTTCTAACATCTGCACTGCCTCGAAAATCGTCACGGAACTCTCCTGAGAAATACGGTGGATTTCATGTATGATAGTCAAATGTCTGGAGTAAAATTGACGCTCTAAGTAAAGTTATTATATATATGTCATTACAAAGAATATTTTATTTAACCAACCTTTTGGACATGATCTCCACGTAGCTTCAAATTGACTATCAAGCTCCATTACTGAAGGTGAATCCTGTCGTAAGCCTTCAGGTCATTCTCTCCAGAGATCTACAACAGTGCTAATATTCCTATCGAGCTGATACTGGTGAAGACGCTGTATTAGAGCTGGACGGGGCGTTGGTGATGGTGGCTGTTGTTGTGGTGCTACTTAGGTTCCATTAGTAAACAATGAGCATGTCTGCCTCAACATTTGCATGTCTTGTCTAAGTCCAAAGATGTCATCTTTGATTCCCACAGTAGCGTCAGTTGGGCTATGGCTGTTATTGCTGATAAGGCTGGGCTGTATACGCTGATTTGCGTCCATCTTTGCGCTCAACATTTGCAAGTGATCACCAACCAAAGGTAGAGCCCTGCGCACTTGGATGTCAGCTGGCTCTTGTGCGGCTTGTACAGTAGACAGAAGGTTAGCTTCGAATGCCAAGAATTCTAAATCGCTGAAGAGAACATTGTTGAATAATGGGTTTTCAAGATTCTCTACACGAAACATTACAGCATCTTGCAAAATGATTCTTCGCATAGTTATAAGCAGGGATAGGAACGCTTCAGCGCAGATTGAATATTCGCAACTGTGGTACCGCCACTCGTCCTCTTGGAGGAACACCTTCCTTTGAAGACTTTCTGGTGGGCAAACATTACTTCTTGGGAGCCAGTAATCGCCTTTGTTGCCAGAGAAGCCATTAATAACTCGAATTGATGAGCGAGGCAACGACGTCAAGTAGCAACTTTCCATGCTCTGCATATTCCAACGGCCGTGCCGACGCAGTTGACCCTCTGTTGCTCCGTCTATTTCAGCATGCTGAGCTCCACTACTACGGCCCATATGAGTTTTCTTGCTTATACTAACGGAACAAGCATCGAAAGCACGGATGGTTGCTGCGTAATGTGCTGTGTAGGTCAAGGGCTTGTTATAGTCTACTCGTTTGACAATTTTCAAGTTAAACCAGTCCATGTTTGTATTAAAACAAGGAAAACCTTCGTTCGTTATATGCCATCTAGAAATTAGTTAGTTGACTATAACGATATTGTCGACATTCAATCAGCTCACCTGTAAAAGAAGCATTCTATTTTCAATTTTCGATGGAGAAGTGGTATTTTATTTGAGTCACAGGCTGTCGCAATTACGCTGGGTGACAGATTCGTGACCCAGCCAAAAGTTTGTCAAAATACCTTTACTGTATAAGGCGGCATTGGGCGTACGAAAAAGTAAAAAGAGGTAGACGCGAGAAGGCCATACAGCTTAATCAATCTCTTTGTGATATTTATTCTTAGGGTAAACATTGCAGTAATGATGATAGTTGTGAAAACAACAATGGCAATAACGATAGTGGTAATGACGACTACAATGATAACAGAATAGCAATGATAATGATAATAACTACAGTGATAAAAAAAAAGTCAACTGACAATGGCTTACCATAAAATAAACTTTCCCAAAAGCAAGTGAAGCTTTAGCCAAGGCGATGGCACCGGTGAGTATAAGATCATCTTGTTTTTATTGGTCACTATTATCTCGACTATCCTAAGGTTTTTATGGTCCTCTCACTGGCAACCAGTTATTCAAAACGCTCTTCCCCATTTTTTTATACAAGTGTCACACACGAGTATCCATTGCTCAAATGATCTAAACATACCACTCTGCGATGTGTGACTCAAAGATAGATTAAAGAGATTACTCTACACAAAAGGGAACTATACTCTAAAGGTATTCACATGACACAAGGAATTGTAATTGATTATGAGGTTCTATCTCGTTATCAGATTCTTATAAGCTCAAATGCAAGGAAAGGCATGTAAAACGATATCAAATGTCTACTTGACAATCTTTGGTGTTGACATCAAGACTTCTTAACTCACAGATATTACAAGCGATATATGCCTGTCAATGATATCCATTCATAGAGTGAAAGTGTGTCCTTTTTCGAAATTGTAAGGTAAACATTCCTGTTGAAAGTATGCTTCAAGGACATGATCTAGATTTACAAAAAAATCAGTCAAATCACACAAGATGTATTGGTTACATTCTCAATGCATGATCAAATAAAGCAGCAAAGAAATGGAGATTTACATCCACGCGACAATTGGTTTTAATATTCTCGCAGACATTTTATTTTTAGACACGCATTATTCTTTTGCATAAAGTCAATCACATATTTTATATCGTCAAGGATTTCTATTCACTAAAAGGTTGTATATTGATAACTGTAATCTGAAGCATAAAGGCCTACACTAAACTTTTTGCCATTAAGGAATGATATCGTAGTTATTCTAAGCCAGGGAGAACAAAAATGCACATATATAGACACTCTTTTGAACTTTATGCCTCATGCCTCTCCTTCCTGCAGCCATGACCTGATTTTTTGATAAAGTTTCAAGGAGTCAAACCTTTTTATTAAAAGACAGAAAAAAAAAGCAAACATGGCCCGACATTCTAAACAGTCCAGACCTGTTCCATAGACTCTTGCATCAGTAGATATACTTTATTCTCCTGCTCAACTGATACTGGTTTCATAGGGTCAACTAGATCTAACGTAGGCTGAGGTATAACAGGAGGTGGAGGCGGCTGAGGCATAGCAGATGCAGGAGATAACATGGCAGGTTGGGTCTGTGGCTGATAACTTGAGAGATAATGAACGCCTGGACCCATATTAAGCTGTGTTCTACCAAAGGATAATCTTAATTTAGCCCCTCCTAGATGTGATCCATTCAACTCTGCGATGGCTCGTTCTGCTGAGACACGTTTTTCGTATTGAATGAATGCGATATTCTTTAATGGAATAATCTTTACGGCTATAATACTTCCATAAGCACCAAAATAAGCACGCAATTCTTCTTCAGTGATCGTATTGTTTAATCCACCTACGAATACAGTCGTGATTTCCTCAGGACCATTGACGACGGTACCCATCTCAAACTTTGCTCGTGGCCTAGCAACGGATACACGGATACGAGATGCACCAACATAAACACCTTGCATCTCTTCTAGACTCCGTTGTTGTTCACCCTCATCAAAAAACTTGACAAACCCAAATCCACGAGAGAAACCTGTTGCAGGGTCGACCATCACCTTGGCAGAGGCAGCAGATTTGTATCTACTTTGAAAAGCTGCCAAGAGAATATTATCGTCCACGTCAGCACCCAAATCACCTACGAATATACAGTAATCTCCCAAAAAGTTTGCCATCAATGTAGGTCTAATGATTGTGAGCAATAAGTTGCTTGTTTAATAAAAAAAAATATTTACCTTTGAGGTAGAGGCATACCATTGCCATCTCTATTCGACCAGTTTAATTTAAAGATTTTATTCGTGTTTGGAATCTGTGTACCATTAAACGTAATCAAAGACTTGCTTGCTGCTTCGTGAGTTGTAAAGTCAATAAAGGCATAAGTCCCACCATATTTATCAATACTGATACGACAAGTCACTTCTTGACCCATACTCCACCATAACTGCCGTAGATAATTGTCGTCCATCCAAGGATCTAATTCACCCATCCTTTTGACATGAGTTTTTTTCATTTTTATATATTATTTCTCATGTAATTACCATAATGTACGCGTTGGTGGTCCTTCAAAAAAGGTATTATTATTGGTTGTTGTTGTAGTAGTAGTAGTAGTAGGAGGAGGAATAGAAGGGGTAGAAGTCGTGTTATTTGTTGCTGTAGAAGGAGGAGTAAGAGTAGGAGTAGGTATTATTGAATTGGTGTTTGTGGCACTATTAGGCGTATAAGAATAAGCCATAAAAAAATATAAAAAACAGAAATACAATTAAAACCGATCGATACAGCCAAAATGGCTTTGCATTAAAAAATTCAAGCTTATTGGTGCTTTTAAATTCAGCTGTTACCAAGGTATCGGAAACGCACGAAGCTGTGTTAAAATTAGATATTTCCTAATTTGGGAAATATATCGAATTTGATGAAATTAACGAGGATTTTGAAAGGTTTGAAAGAAGTGAATTGAATTTAAAAGAAGGAGGAGAAGGAATATAAAAAAAATAGAAGTTGGACTCTATTTTAAGGAGAAAGAGGAGGGACAAGATACCCCAAAAAGAATAAGCATATAAAAAGGACAATAGACCAAGTTAAAGAGAGAGGGGATTGGCTGTATAGAATGACATGATTATTGCAGGAACCAATAAGATCAACATCCTTCTTCTCCCCCCTTTTTTCACTTTGACACATTCTAAAATGACCTTCCCGCTGTTTCCTTTTATGTAACAATAGCCTGTTCCACATTGCAGATTATAACTCTATTATAACTCTATTATTGTTCATTATCGATCGATATGTATTTTTATGAATCCCTTTGTCTGAGACTTAAATAAATCAATTCACATAAAGGCATAAAATTCTTTATTGTCAAACCTTAAAGCCGACGATCTTATTTTTTTTTTTTTTTAGTATTAAAAAGCCATTCTGACCCATTAAAGCTCCATTCCCTTCCTCCTCTTTCTCTCTCTCTCTCTCTCTCTCTTTTTTTTTTCTTTTTTTTTTTCTTGTACTTTATTCAATGTCAAGAAAGAAATTTACTGAATACCAGTTTATTGATGTCAATGATCCTGAAAGATATAAGAAAATTAAAGTTATCAGAGCTTGTGATTTTTGCAGAAAACGCAAATCAAAGTAATCTAATAATTGCAGCTATTTGATCTATTGTATATACTAACTTTTTTATTAGATGCGATCTAGCTGTGCCTGGTGCAGGCATGTGCTCAAACTGTAAAAAGGCAAACATCAATTGCGTGTTCTCTTCTTCAGATATAAGATCAAAAAAACAATTGTTTACACAAGATCCTCTTCAACAATTCTATCACCACTATCTTAAACAACGTCCTAATCTTGCTGTCGATAAAAAGGGTCAGTGTACCTTTGAGAAAAGCGTTAGTAGCGTCTATTCTCATGTTACCATGACAACGAGTGAAAACTATATGTCTACTCAAATGGAAAGTGAGCTATTTGACGCTTACTTTGCCTTTGTTCACCCATTTTATCCAGTTCTTGACAGGTATGAGACGATGCAAGCCATTAAGCGCCAACCGTCTAACCTACCACCTGCTTTGAAATCCATCATCTTAGCTCTTGCTCTTCACTTTTATTTGCCGTCAAGCGCACATGCTGTTGCAGGATCTTACTATCAGCACGCTATTACTCAATTTGATCATGCAGTCTGCCTTTCAAATATTCAAATTTTGTTGCTCATGTACAAATATCAGGAAGTTATTACACCCGTTGGAACTCCGCTTTCGATGTCTGCCATTAGTCATTTGAAAACAGCTAAACTTATGATGGATCAGCTCGTGGAAGATATCACAGTACTTTGGACATTTGAAAACGAGCTCATCTGTCGAGCATCCTGGGTCTGGTATATTAATGTTGCCTTTTCGAATCTCGCTGATGCCCGTTTCAAGGACATGCTTCAGTTTGCGATCCCTCCTACCCGGTTACCTTCTCTTACCGAAACAGAGCAGTACGACAAGACAAGCTTGAACATTATCTGTAACTTTTTGCATCTCATAAGCCTAGCCATTATCTATGCTCAAACCATCTGCTTCATATCAAGTCACTCCTCCCTTTTTTACAATACAGACTGCCAAGAGATTACCACGTTTGCGAACCAACTGGAAGCGTGGCATAAGGCCCTACCGAACCATCTTTTCATTTCTCTCTCAGTCAATCCTGTGCCTCTCTATACCACACATGACCCAAACAACGCAATGGCCCATGATCAGTCCAAAACGGAGTCCTTTGCTGCTTACCTCGGTCTCATCCGTGACAGTCTCGAGCTTCTGATCGCTGTTCACACCCGTCCGTTTACTGCGTCCAAGGTCGTTCTTAATCTGGTCTCAAGAGCATACAGTCTGACTCTTGGTGACGTCCAGCCCGCCAATTACACTCGTCTAGCTGCAATACAAGGAAGTCGCTTGATTGCCTACGGTCTGACGCTTGCTCTTCAAGCCCTACAATACGATACACAAGAAAAAGCCAGAATAGAGCCTATCGAGAGCATGGCCATCGATATCTTCAACACGATCTCGGTATCTTCCAAACTCACAGTCGGTATTCAGTCCCTCAAGGAAGAAGAAATAGCTCGAAAGTCTCTGGGAGACGACGACTATGTTATCTCTGGCAACACACTCTATTGCGATACAGGCTTTCCGTTACCAACACAACTTCCTCCTTTACATAGCAAACCCTTCTATCCCACAAGTACCCCTTCCTTTGAAAGATCATTGTCTTCATCATCATCATCGGGTATTAGCCAAGTTCAGGAGCATCATCATTCATGGACAAGTTATCAATGGGAAAATGGTAATTATAATATAGACCAACAAGACCACTTTCAACATAATTCCAAAGCCATGCTCTCTCAAGGGACAGGTGCACCTCTCACGCCTAGAGAGGAATTCATAACACCAACCGTGATAGATGACTACCTTCAGTCAGGACAAAAGGACACGAGCATTTTGGTAGCTCCTATGCCTTTTAATACCATCAATCCTTCTTTTGAACTGTTCCCTCTAAAGAGTTGTAGACGTCAGCAGAAGTAAATCTAAGCTCTTTTTTCCCCTTTATTTTTCTTTTATGATTATATTTATGCCAATCTATTTACCCCCCCTTTATCACCCCTTTAATGTTTTTATATGTATATTGTTGTTGCACAGTGTATATAAGGCATTTTTTTATATGTAAACATAAAATTATACGTTAATATGTAGATATATATCCAAATATATCCCATTTGTCTTTATGTGGATTTATGTGTTTTTTTTTTTCTGAATAAAGAAATGCTATTATGATTTTTTAAAGTTTGGCAGTCTGAATATAACTCAAATTATCACGACGATGAAGGATATCAAATACCAATTTCTATTTTAAAAATGAATACATGTAATAAGAAAGTGACATAACTTACGGTTAATTGTGCGCGTTGAGCTTCGTCATGATTGATTGGGTTCTTTTGTACTGCTTCCCACAAGGCTTCATATGCACGACCATCATATCTACCAAGAGCAGAATTAAGTTGGCGATCAGAGAATCCAAAGGCATCTGTGAGAGGTATGGCATCCTTGGCAATAGAAAGTACAGTCTGGTGATATGCTTGCTTGATCTTGACCAATTCTAATGGAGAAACTGTGCTAGTGGCAAGAAACGTGGCAGAAGTAGCCAAATAATGCAAGCAAAACTATATACATAAAAGCAATTAGCAAGGCGGCTTTCATAAAAACAACTACATTACGAGATCAGTTAAGCGCTTCAACACATCACCCAAGGGAGTCGATTTGACTTGTTGAGCTTTTTGAATCATTGAATGGACAACAAGGTACTCTGCGTGTGCAAAGTTAATATCCCAGCACTCGACGCTGACTTCAGACCAAGAGTGGCCCACTTGTAATTGCTGAGCCAACTGACGGACCAATCTTGCAGATCTCGCCTTGAACAAAGCTAACTGAACATTAGGGTCCAACAGCTGCTCATGGCTCTTGATGGGCAATAACTTCACATCTTCCTTTACGTACGCTGCGCTGCTGTAGACTTGTTTCTGACTGGCTAACTGCTTGAGCAGGAATCGAGCTACCTGTTGTGATAAGACATAGTTATCTCCTTCATAAGTATTAGAAGGCACAAAGGTAGCAAACATATCTGCTACACCGCTAAAGATGGAATAACCGTGTCCTCCCATAGCTTTGCGGCATTCCTCAATGCCGTCCGTCGATCGACGCGTACCCCAACTCTTGAGCGCACAGGATGTCGCATGCACCTCGGGCAACGACTGGGCCTCGCCTACCTCCAGCTGTTTGGTCAATGCTTCAAATTGGCCATACAAGTCCTTGCTTGTGATATAAATGCCATATGCAATGGAAATCAATGGCATCAGACGGTGTTGTACAGATGAATACTCGATCACTGGAGTTTCAAGGTTGGGTCCAAATTGGCGACGCACCGTACAGTAGCGTGTCGTGATTGTCGCAGCCTTGGCCAACTTGAGTCCAGCGTCCGCAAAAATATCGACACGAAGCTTGACCATACCGCCATACGAAAGTTTATCATGAACAGGAGCCACATATTTGCCCTCTCGTGTCACTTTAGCAAACTTCATCAACATGTTGTCTCGCGGGATTCGAACATGGTCAAAGATGGCGACTATATACATGGATTAATTTGGTCTCTTTGAAGAGTCCGCGAATCACCTACATCCGTTATCCATCGTCGCAAATCCTCCATAAGCCTTGGGACCTATATCACCTACAATTATTCCAGGAAGTGGTTTGTGATCTATAGGTGATCGAATAGGAACAATAAACAGGTGAGGTCCATAAGATTTATTGGCAATCACAAGTTGGGCCTATGATTCGGGTTACATTCTTAAAGTAGTGTCAACCTGTTTATGGTCTTACTTGTACTACAGCATGGGTGCTCACAACTCCTAGTCCACCAATCCACCACTTTGCAGCCTAAAAGGAAATATGAGCAACATTCACATGTTTTTCTCGGTTTTGTTACTTGCAGTTAAATCTGGGGTATGAATAATGAATTCATCTGTCTTTTCGTCAAATAAAGCAACTGTCTTTAGTCCTGCCACGTTCGATCCATGACTGTTTTCAAAAAAGAAGATGAACCAAACAATGCAAAAAAAAAAGTAAGGGGGAAACTAACCTTAATTCAGTTTGTGCATAGCATCCAATGATTGCAAGTCGTTTTGCTGGATCATACCATTTTTTAATCTGTTCTGGTGTACCTTGTGCCTGGATAACAGACATGAAGGCAGAATAGTGCAAAGAAAGCTAAAGTAACAGAAAATGTTACAAAAAAGGAAAGGTGTCTCTATGGTTACTTACAGGGTTGAGCATATCAACATATAACACCAAGGCATTAAACTCTTGTTGATTCAAATGATGCTCTTCTTCCAATTCAATCAATCGTTTGGCCATCTTTAATGAATGAGCTAATTGCTACAAGCAAATCCATTAGTCATCCTCTTTTAAAATTACTTTCTTGGTTTACTTCAGTTCTATTTTTAAAATGCATAGGAAACTTGTCAAATACAGGCTCACTTTCTGCAATCTTTTTCGCTTTTTGATGTGCATCATATGAATTATTTAGCAGTAACTTGTTCATATCTTGAATTCTAAAGGAAGCACTTTGACGTGCTTTCTCCACATCAATCGACATTTGCTTCAAGTAAAGATTATTATCCGTCATGAAAAATATAAAGTAAAGAAAGAAAAAAAAGAAAAAGTTATTTTTTTCCCTTCTCCTTGTTTTGTGTTTTCACATCGTACAGCTGCCGAAATGGAGACGAAAGATGTGGTACGACCCATCCCTTGGTTTCGCAGATTCTTCAAGCAGCGAAAATAACCCGCCCACAAGTCAAGAAAAAATAGAACAATGCGCTTATAAAGCTATAAAGAGACATAGAATATAGAAAACTTTGATTTTATTGTTATTAATTTAAAACTACAAATAAAAAAGCGCGATTCAGAGAGCATAGTACCACATCTTTCGTCTCCATTTCGGCAGCTGTACGATTTTTATACTTGATTTACTTGATTGATTCTGACTACAGAACATCTTAATCGGTATTTTACACAGTCCTTGTGTTACTAATGAAGAGACTGCAAAGTACAAGAAAAAAAGACACGCATATATTCTATTTCTCTCATTCTCTAATTCATTCACATGCCAACTTTCAAGCTAAATTCTTCTCATTTAAATGTGTCCATCTTTGAAGAAACGGGAATTCTCTGAATGGAATTTTGAAAAGTATTATCATTTTGTTTCTCAACTTAATCCTACTGCAGAGACTTTGGCAGAGCCATGGGAACTTGCAAAATTCATTAAGCAAAACTTCCTGAACGATGTGGACAAACTCAAAAACAGTGCTGAAGTGTACTTTTAAACGACCATTCAAAGTATGGTAGTGATCATATAAAGGTGCATTATGGTGCCTTAAGCATCTTTAACGCTATATATAAGAAATACTATTGGACCTCAGAAGCAACTGCTTTAAAATTATATATCCCCTTTCTTCATTCTATAGGTACGTAAAGCTTATTGACAGTTGTTGAACAGTATTATTCTAGATCATTAACTATTTTACTACTATTATTACTTTAGATGATATGATTCATTCGTGGTCCCTTGGGCTTTGTTCTTCCAATTTATACTATTCCAAGAAGGTGTTTAAGAATAGGGTGCCCAGGGACATGACTGAAGCAACGATATTCTAGCATTAGGAAATCTTAGCTGGTATTTTAAATTGTTAATTGTATTTTATCGATCATTAATAATTGGCTAACGTTTTTAAATGTAATGTTTGCTAGAGGATGCAGTAAAAGTTATAAGAATGATGAAGGAAGAACACGAAGAGTATTCGCCTCAAAGAGTGCTATCAAGTGCAACTAAAAGTCGTACATCCTTGAATACATTGTTAAAATTGAATATTTAAAAGCCAGTAAAAGGTTCAGGGTACAACCTTTTACTCCCTTAAGGAAATGATGAAGAACAAACGTCTGTTAGATATACAGGGTCAAAGTAAATTGATTTTTTTTTAGTAAACAAATGTTTATCGCGTTTAAATTACATTCATATATAAATAGCTATCTTTATTACTCGTCTTTCATTTATCATATTCTTTGTTAATTGTAATATACTTCTTTGTACTGTATTTTTATTAATTATTGACATTAATTTTATAAAATGTTGTCATAAAATAAAAAAATTATTTGCGTAA
>JAMYHX010000454.1:0-35571 GCA_025529335.1 Rhizopus sp. PT2906
GACACATACGGAAGGATAATATCCCTAGTAGTTCGCTTACAAAGAATATTTATTGCTATAGTTGTGCTGGCACAACAGCTGCATTGTTTAGCAGAACAGATGATAATCCTTTCCTTTTGGTTGTGTATAATGAGTCGGGAAGTGGTATGATACCTTCAAGGATCCTCTTTTTGGCCACTACACGTAACTGGTTGAATAGATAGTGCATCGCTGGCTCACTCCCTTCGTGTTCTTGTTTATCACTCTCTTGTTCATTGTTCATTGTTATGTAATGGTTTAAATGACACAAGACAAAGACAAAAGAAGTACTCTTTGAGACTAATCTTTATTCTGGGATAAAGACAGAAGGAACATACAAATGAATTAATGATCTACTATTTATAGTTGCTATCAAATGGCTGGTAAGCCACTATTCTAAGCGTGGATTATAATTACTGAGGGTTTGATTGAATAACGGTTCCTGAATTCATAAAACTTTTAGTTCGTTCCTGATACGGGTATTATTGTTCATTTCATGATCCAGGTTATGGTACTGCTTTTACTGTAAGAAGGATTGTCTTTTAAAGAAGTATATCCTTTTAAATAAAGAAGTAATGATTTACATTCAAAAGAAGAGATTCTATTTAATTTGACTTATCATTGAAAGTGTGTGCACATAATCTTATAATGTATGAATTCACTCTATTCATACTGATTACAATCGTTTATCTCAATGTCAGTCATAAGCAGACATTGTTCTACGACACTCATTACTTGTTCCTTGTCGTCCTCTTCTTGTTCCTCGTCGTCCTCTTCATTTTCTGAACCGAGCTCTTTATATTTTTCGAGACTGATTGAAGCTAACTTTGCGTATTTACCAAGAGTAGTAATGGAATTTACTTCATACCGCGCGTTTACATCTCTAAGAGCTTTAATCTTTTTGTGAATAGCTTGAAATTTGGCAGAAGCTCTGGTAGGGAACTTCTTCAGCTTGGCAGTGGTGCGTCGCGTGGATGTCAGATTATTGTAAAGGCTAATCCAATGTTTCATTAAATGCAATGCTGAAGTGGCTCCAACATCAATCACTGCTATACTCTTTTCTTTCTTCGTAACAAATTGATTAAATGTTGCTTTCGAGGTTGTTTCTAAATAGCTTTCAACGATCTGTTGTTTTTGTATAGTCTTTTTGTCGATCTTTTTAACCATTGTTAAAGTCTCTTACGTTTGAGGAAAAAAGAAACAAAGAAAGCCTATGTGTTCTCTTCCTGTGGTATGTTTCGTCTTAGGAGCTACATCAATTTTCCATTCCGGGCCGGCAGTATTAAATTCGATGACACCAAGATTCCACCTCACGCCTTTTTTTTGTCTCTCTACACACTGGAACAAATTTCTTCTTGCAAGTATACAAAAAGCAATATAGGAATCTTTCAAGCAAACCACTGGTTCTTGAGAGTAGAAGACCTCGGCTTCGTCCTTAGTGAAAATCAGTTGGCTCATAGATCGTTACGATCTGCCTTAAGACTGCAAGAGTAGCGCAAATACTGTGGGGGTTTTTTACCGCTGAACCACTGCAAAGTTCTCTGCTCACTCACAATCATGTGATATGTGGTAACTGCTTCAACTGTACATGCTTTGACATTGGAAATAAAAGTAATATATTAATGATATCTGTCACTCGCTGTATGGTTGCTTTGGATAAAACAATATCTGGCAGAAAGTTTTCAATCTTTTAGCCTCGCAAAATTAAAAATAATTTGTGCTAAAGGAATTATGATGGAAGACAAGCAAAGATCTACACAGCTGGTCTCGCTCTTTGCTAATCTTGTCATGTGCTGGTCAAGGTGATTAGTCTAAGGTGAGCAAGGGCATGCTAGAAAATTTGTTATGATAATGTGATGGATAGGTATCTATTAATGTCAAAATTATATATTAATGAATCCTCAGTACATCTTTCCTTTTTCAAAATCTGCTTTAGAATGTGAACATTTTGCATTTAATCACAAGTAACTTTTAGTGAAGTCAAAAAATACATATCATTTTTAAGTCAATTTGATTTAACTCATTGTGACATTTATTGTGGGTCGTGCCTACCACAATCACCGTTGCCTCCACTCCGACCTCGGATGTGGTTATAGGCTTTCTAGCCGCGCTTTATTCTCAGTAATATAAAAAATAAAAAATTTCTACTTATTGTTCTCTTTACATCTTTCTATGCGTGCATTCACTGTGTTTTGAGAACTGGTGGCAGGGATGGGCTTCAAAAGAGTTTTCTGTACCATGGGAGGGGAGCCACCACATCCTTAGTCTTCGTTTCGGCAACATAGCCATTGTGCCAAAACAAATCAAAGTTGGTGACCAGGATTGAATGATTGTCGAACTTGGCGATACAGTTTACAAATCGCCTTATTTGTTCTAATATTTTATTGTGTCCGTTTACCAACATTGGTTGTCTATCTAATTTCAAGCCATTGACATGCTCATACTTGACACCATCCCTTAATACTTTTTTGAATAAATCTTGTACATGATTTTCTTCTTTTTGTTTAACTTCGATGGTCGTTGCTAATCTTAATGATTGCTTTAAAAAGAAAATTTATCGCTTTACTCGACCCACAGGCACCTCAATCAATTCAACTTCTGATGTTAATCTTTTCATTAGTCTTTCTTGATTTTCTTCGTATTCACGGTACTGTTTTTTGTACTTTTTTTCATAGCGTTTCATTATATCTTCAATAATTTCTTTTTGATCGCTGCTTACAACCGTGATATTAATTCCTTTCCTTGCAGCTGTATTACAAAGTTTTTCAATTGTTTGAATACCTAATTCTACATGTACTGATAATAACACTTTGTTGGTCTTAGTGAAAGTGACCAGCAATCTATCAAAGAAAGCTTGCTTTAATTGAAAATTTAAACTCAAATGAACTGTTGTGGCGGTTGCTGCTGGTAGAGTCTTGAATAAATCTTCTTCACTGTGGATATTATATACAATATCAGTGGTGGTATTGAACGCGATTGAATAAAAAAAGGAGTTAGCACAAGCAAACGACGACTTGTCCTTCCAACTGTTAATGCTATTGTAAATCTCAGTCATTAGTTCATCAGATTGCAATACGTGTTTAGATGTCATTTTAAAAAAGATAGAAGATACAGAGAGAAAAACATTAATTGAAGATACCGAGAAAAGTGTAAATAACCAAGAAAGCGATATTTTCTACACATAAACATACAAACAAGTAATTCCTTAAAAATTTACGCTCACTTGCATAAAAAAAATTGGTAAAAAAATTCCTCTCTTTTTTTCCCTTTATCACATTTTTCATGATCTGGACTGATTGAATGGTGGAAGCTGCAGGTCCGCTCCTAGAGAGCATTATCCGAGTAGTCCGTTAAGCTGTTCCTTTGGTCTTGGCTCTCTGTAAAGTGTGATTTAGCTTTTGAATTTAGTTTAGATTGCTTGGCTAGGTTCTTAAGCGTGTAGTTAGGATTGCCTGTTGCACAAATCTTTTGGGATCAGATGCTCTTTTACCTTCTCGTGGTTGATCCTGTTAATCAAAGCTTTCACAGCTTTGAGAACTGAAAAGAGAGCTCACTTTTTTCAATAATTTAAATAAAGTATTCGTGTTTAAAACAATCATTTTCATTATCGTAAGATTTAGTTTCATCCTAAATCTTAATTAAGAACATTTTCATCTGTTCATTGTTTTAAGAAAATTACGCAGTATCGTTGCTTGAATCGTGGCTCTCCTTTACACGCACCACCTTTTATGAAAATGCTGTTAATGGTGCTTACGTCGTTAATTTTCAAGAGATGAAGAATTATTTGGATGGACAGGAAGCAAAAAATGTGTATGTGAAGTTGTTAGTCAAGGTAGCAATAGAGATGGAGGCAAAATGCCCCAATTATCCAGCTGTTATTTTTGGTTTAGGCAATGGAAGAAAGAACGCATTAGATATAATGATGGGTGGATTAAAGGAAACTATTAGAAAGCAGAATGTAGCCAACGTCGTGACCAGAAAGAGGGAGTTGGGGTTGTAATTTTTTTTAATAAATTTTTTTAACAACTTTAGCTAAACAATCCTTTGTATTTCGCTAAAAAAAATTAACAAGCAGTATGATTACATGGGAGTTTTATTATAACAATTCATAATTTGACGTTTAGAATGACTTGCGAAGCCATAAAGATCGTTAATCAAGACTTGATTACATGCATCGGCGATTCTGCTTGACAGGTTCTCTTCAGTCATCATACAACCTCGTTTAAGCTTTCTCTTTACCAAAGCCCAAAATTGCTCTATAGGATTCAGCTCTGGAGAATAAGGTGGTAAATGAATTAATTTGTATCCTCTCTTCTCAATCTTCCGTATCATTGGTTGCGATTTATGAATTGATGCGTTGTCAAGGACTAGGTAACATCCTTTTAGACTCTCATCCAAGTCCATTACATCCAGCAGTTCATTTATGAACTTAATGAAATGAGCAGTAGTAGTGCCCTTGGGAAAATTAGTTTTGTTCTCTGGTGGTGGTGAAGCAGCTCTTTTTATCCCCTTATTAGTAGTTTTCCGTTTTTTAGAAGTTTGTTGACCCAGTATTTCCTTTTTAGAAGGAGGCTTTCTTAACTGAACAAAAAGAACACTACCTGAATGAATAGCACCAATGACTGTATGTGAAGGTGATCTAGTTTTTTCGGTTTTTACACGAGCACGGGTTCCAGCAGCAGATCTTCCATAATTAAACCGCATATTAATATGAAAGCCGGCCTCATCTATGAAGACACAATTTCTTGTGAAGTCGAGATCAGAATCTTTCCATTGCATAAACCAATCGAATCTTTGTTGCAAGTTTTCTTTAAAGTTTCTTGCTTCTGCTTCAAAAGTGGCTTTCTTCATGGTAAGGCATAAATCGTTTTTTCAAATGATGGTTGAGCTGAGAGTTAGAAATGCTAAACCCCTCAAATTTCTCAGTCAACCTCTCCATAATATCGCTCACAATTATCTGGGAATCGTTGTCTATCAATTCAATGAGGTAACTATCATGCTCGTTGGTAAAAGTACTAGGACGGCCTTTCATTTCACTGCTTTTTTTGTATGGCATAGTGCCGTCTTCTCTGTACTGTTTCCACCATCTCTGCGCATTGCGAACATTGATTCCCATACTACGTGCAACTCTGGCTGTTGCTCCCTTTTCTTGTGCACACTCGATCATTTTGTCAATGAATTGTTCTCTTTCTTTATCGCTATAATTCGTGTAAATTGAGACTGCAATAGTGCGTTTTTCCGACTTAACATCACTCGTTAGTTTGTCTACAACCAGCTTCTCAAGAGGCTTTTGATCAAAGTAAGTCTTCTGATTAGTTAGCGTTTCCAGGATAATGTTTGAGTCATTGACTTCAGTCAGGACGTCTTCCATGGGGTCATATACTCTCATCCCTTGCTCATCATAAAGATTATCTTGTCCATCTTCATAATAAAACACATTTGACATTATAATTTGAATCAAAGGAAAGTGGGCTCAAATAAAGGGCAAAAGAAACTTCGTTAATGAAAATCAAGACGACAATAGGCCTAACCGATAACGGCAATATAACCTTTCTCAAAACGACAATTTACCTAACCCACAACGACAAATCAAAATTATTTTAAGACATTTCATTTTCAAACAGCAACAATTTTCTAAAAAAGAAACGACAATGATTTCCGTAACAACTGTACATGATAGATTTCTGCGAGTTCAGATCAAAGTAAAATGTCGTCAGATTGAAACAGAAAATGAAGATGGGGTATTACAAGAATTATTTCGCAGAGTAATGGAAATCGATGCTGATATTACTCAAACGCCTGTGGCCATTTTCAAGCCAAATGTAAGCACGCAATTCCGCGACAAAATCCCATATGTCATCTTGTAGGCACAAGCATGTACAGCTTATTGCTTGGCCGATGATTTCGAGTTGGATAATATCACTGGAAAGCTTTCTGTTGACAATTACATTGTAAAAAAAAAATTACAACGATATGCTTCATATGTCAAATTCACTGTCTGTTGGAGATATCTCTTTGTTCAGCAATGACACAGTGGTGCTTTGGAGGCTCAATCAGGATAGACAGACTGATTTTCTGGATCTCATCAGACAGCAACAGCCTACGTTAAATGTCATTGAAACAAAAGAAGTGGTAGAATATACAACCGACGAGGACGAGTAAGCGCTATTGGATGAATTCGAATGAGCACTTGTACTAATTTCGTACATTGATATCCAGGGTGACGGATATGAAGGGTGATATAATGATTTTGAATCCATACTGGTTCATTAATCATGCGTGGTGCTGGTTGTATCATCAATGATTTATGGGATAGAGACATTGACGACAGGGTAGAATGAACCAAGATACATCCCATTACATCGGGTGCCATTTCTCCAAAGCAAGCCATCGCATTCTTAAGTATTCAAGTGACTGTAGGTCTTGCTGTCTTGACACAATTCGACATGTAAAGTATTCTGCTAGGTGCAAACTCATTGCCTTTAGTAGTAACTTATCCTCTGATGAAACGTATAACATACTGGCCACAAGCAGTATTGGGTTTGGCATTCAATTAGGGTGCTTTGCTCGGTTGGTCTGCCATGACTGGGTCCCTTGATCTTTCTATTGTTGGACCTCTATCTCGATGGTGTGTGTTGCACACTTGTTTATGATGCTATTTACGCTCATCAAGTCAAAACGGATGATATTAAGGTGGGTGTCAAGTCAACTGCTCTTCGCTTTGGGGAAAAGACACTACAATGACTCGCTGGATTCTCCTTTGCACTCACTGGTTTGACAGCTGTAGCTGGTTATATGAATGCCCAGGGACTATCATTCTATGTCATCAATGTATTGGGAACAGCGAGTCATGTAGCATGGCAATTAAAGACAGTAGACTACAATGATACTGCTAGCTGCTGACTCAAATTCAAGAGTAATACTTGGGCTGGTGCCATCTTATGGTCTGGCATCGTAGATGATGCCATTTGGTCTTCTATTGCAGTTTGATTACAATTTATTGGTTAATAAAAATACACGGAAATATTTATTAAGAATAACTAGGGTAACCATTTTGATCGTGTTGATCTTGGCTGCTATTAGGTCTGTTTCCAGACAATGGAGGTGGAGATGAGCATCCTTGATTGGGATTACCGCTTCTAGGCATATCTGGTTGTTGATAAAAGTAACCGCCTTCATCTTGTGTTGGTTGAGGGATTCCAGGCGCTCCTTGTCCTCCTCCTACAGATGATAGTAGATATCCAAAGTTTACATTACTGGGAGGATAAGATGGACAGCTTCGGGGAGATTTAAACATTTGATTGATGGGAAAAAGAGGATAACACGATGGTTGTTGCTGTTGACTGCCTGGGTATCTATTGTAATTTGATGGAGATGAAGGTGGATAGCTGGATGGGGATTGAGGAGCAGGTGGGTAGTTGGAGGAAGATTGAGGTGCTGGTGGGTAGTATAAAGTAGGTCGGTATCCGCCAGTGCTAGCATGTGATGGAGGCAGTGAAGAGAAAGAGGATGTAGTATTAGCAGGAATAGGTTCAGAGAAGATGGATGGAGAAGGAGCCTGTCCTGGTTGAGCATTTGGAGGAGGATAGTTGGCGTTTCTAAGCGGAAGCAGAGGTGGATAATCGTTGGAAGAAGGTGCTTGACCTGATTGAGGAGCAGAAGGACCAGCGGAAGTGACATCATAGAATGAACCATAGTTGGCTAATACAGGGTTGATATGGGAATTACTAGCAGCATTGGTAGTTGAAGTAGGCGATACATTGTTTCCAACACCAGTACTCTTATTGTTCTTCGGCATCTTTTTCAACTCAGGCACGCCGAGCACAGCAGCATAACCAGGTTTTGGTTGACCAAATCCTTCCTTTTATGCAAAGGTACACTAGTCATTGCCGTGTTAAATGCATTCCCAAATTGCTAACGAGGCTCAAATTTCCATAATTGATTCAAATTGTATGTATTCTTTCTCTTGTACAATAAAACTTGAGCTCCACCTTTAGGACTATCGTCCTATGAATCATGTAAGTATTTCAGATGATGAGCGAGGCATACATTGTGTGCCTACCTTGATATCAAGAGCAAGACTAGGATACTCCTTGAAGCAAATAATGCCTTGATCATAAATCCATTGCGTTCTATGATTAATAACAAATATACTATCCGTTTAACCCAATGTTACCACTTGAGATTGTTTGCTAGCTTTACGCTTCTTTTGCACAATTGCTTTAACAGATTTGAAAGCGTCAATCCAAAGAAATATGAATAAACGTAAATTGCTTCGGGTAGCAGTTTCACTTACTAGAACTAATATCCATTACTGTTGAATGTGTGATACTCAGTACATGATACCATGCCTGTCACACAATGTTACTTACTGTGACAAGATTTCTTGTTGGTCAATCTACCACCCTCAAAAGACCACAATCTAGACAAGGAATTACTGTCATGAACACAGCATTGCATTACACTCTGAACTTACTGGCTGTTACTGTCTTGAAATTTCTGAGACCATACAATCAAGTTGGCTCCTTCCTGCTGCGAAGAAAAAAGGCTCAATTTTTATAATATCACAGGATGGTTTAAGCCAAAGATAAATTTGGAACTGCTATTTGATTCATAATTAGGATTGCCAAGGGGTCTACACAGTAGAATTCATTTTCTCCAAGTGGTATTTAATGATATTCTTGTAAGTTAGTCTAAAAGTAAGCACAATAGTGATCAATTCATTGTTCAAGCTTTTTGTCCATTTTATTTAAGCAACATAATAACAATAAACCAGTATATTTTATAATAATAAGAGGGGGGATACGTACATATACTAAAACACAAGTAAATCTTTCTATACTTCCTTTTTGGGTAATTGATATACACCGAATCTATAATCAAGGTCCAACAGCATCTTTAGTGCATTAGTCGATCGGAACATTTGTCTCTGTTCTGCAGCTTCTAGTTGGCTAACTGCCTTTTGTGGACTAGGTGCGGCTGTACCAGCAGCTCCATGACCAGGTAGGGGGAATAATTGATGTAATAATTCATATGCGGTCAAAGTGACACCAAATTGAGGTGAAGAACGGAAGATACGTGCGGGACCGCCCTTGAAGAAAGCTTTGAATCCTTCTTCTGCGTAAATTTTTCTTGCTGCATCCATGATACCGTTGTATGTCGTCTGACCCTTACGTGCTTCGACTTGCAAACGCGTCTTGATCACGTCAGCAGGAGTTGTGAAATAAGCAGCAGGCATACCAGCGATTGCACCAGATAATAGCAATTCTGAGATAGTCAACTTGTGATCAGGACCCTCCTTGAAAACGTCCTTTTTCAGATGAGCATAGGCTGGGAAATAAATGGCAGAGAATGGCACATCTCTTAACAAACATGCAGCTACGCCCTTGTAGAGACCTACAACACCCAAATGCTTCACAATCCAAAGAGCTGAACGACGAGGGGCATCAGGCATGCTCTTGGCTTGTTCACCTTGTACTTGTAAACGAATTTTAACAATTTCTAATGGGTTCGTAAACACCTATTCTTCTGTTAGTTCTCTCTGCATTGCCTTTTTGTTCTCTGTCACACTTACTACTTGAGAAGCACCAGCAGCACCACCACCAATCATTTCTTGCCAAAACTTGATTTCACCATCCTGATGAGATGTGAACTGGTATCTGACAAAGTCATTCACAGTCAATTTGATCGCCTTTTCCGGAGCGACACCCTAAAGAGCACGTTATTCCTTGACTCCATCACTTTTAAGAGTACTTACCACAAGCTGAGGACCCAAACCTCTATATAACCCAATAAATCCTTCGTTCTTCATGACTTTCTTGAAACAATCCAAACTGTTCTTGTAGAGAAGCTCACCAACAACCTTGGATCTTTGATTTTGCATACGCGTCTTGACCAAGTCGATAGGGTATACAGCAGTGGCTCCAATAGCACCGGCCACAGAACCAAGCGTGAATGAATAAGCACTTTCAGCGAGCTGCCAGAGAGCACCTCTCTTTTGAACGGCCGTTTCTTCAGGCAGAACTATCTGTTCGGTCGACCTTGATTGTGTCCAGCGAGGATCCAACACACGAGCAAAGTCCTCAAGACCAAGTACACCAGAGTCATCATCAACACCAGCAAAGTGGAAGACGACATCTACTTCCATAGGGGTAAAGGCGGTATATCGACTTGCCTCATGAGCATGCTTCAAAAAGTCGGCCTTGGTGATCTTCTTGTCCTTACTGGCATCAATAGCTTTACGAATGACAGATTCGACCATATCGATATTACGAATCACATTATGAAAGGCAACCACAGAAGAAAAGCTAATCTTGTTACCGCTGTAGAGATTGCATAAAGTTGGTAGATGATCAATCACGTCGTCAGACAATTTGTGCTTGGCCACGTCCAAGATGATCTTCTTAAAATCCTCAGGCAAGATGTACCCAGTCTGGTCCTTATCGTAGTGTTTGAACTCTTGACGAAGACGCTCACCTTGTAATCCCTTGATGAGCTGGGCAAACTCCTGATAGCTTAACTCGTGATGACCTTCCTTTGAGCCGATATATAACTTGAGCCAATCGCAGTCAAAATCAAAAGGAACAGCATCACTGGGCATATGACTCGAGAGGACCTGCTTGAACTGGTCAAATGTGACCTTACCTGTACCATTCACGTCGAAGATGCGAAAGGCAACCTCGTACTCCGCGTCAGGCTTAGACAGCAAGTCTTGAAAGATAACAAAGTCGTCAAAGGTAACTGAGCCCTTGTTGTTCCTGTCGGCTAGTTTATAAAGTAGCTCGTACTGTTCTCTTTGTATCTTTTTGAAATCTTCTTGAGGAGCAATAGCAGCCAAGAAATCTTCCTTCGACATCACTTTCTCATTGTCCTTTTCAACCGAGGCGTACTTTTGAAATGCACGACGGTACTGTTCTAAGCGACTTACTGTATCTACAGCAGACATATTTTAAATATGAGAGAAAAAGAGAAAGAGAGAGAGAGAGAAAGGAGAGAGGAAGAAAGGTCGTATAAGGAAATAATAGAAAAGAGGAAAGGGGAAGGGGCGGGGTACTGAATACACGGAAAGATCGGAGAGGAATTACAAACAGTTCACCAATAGGAGCATACGACCTCGGGAAAGTCTATTATACACGAACAAGTCCTCTTTCTATTTATATATCCAGGTCCCAACCCCCTCCCCTTCCCTTTCCTTCCCTTGGCCATTAATACGCCTTCTTCCCTTCTTTATTATTGATCTTTCCTTCATCTTCCCGTTCATATTTGATGTATTAAAAAAATAAAGTCCTTAGTTGTCAGCTCTTCTTTCCCATGTGAAAGCAAATGAATAAGGAAAAACGAAAAAGGAAAAGGAGAAAAGAGATGGCTTATTTTATTTGTTTTGGCATCTTCTTCTTGTCATTCAAGTTATCCAAATCACTTTCCTTATAGTAATGTGGGGCAACTAAAATGTGGGGTAAAATGTTAGTGAGAATGGTCATTTCGGCTGTTTAATTTTACCTTCTAATAGCCAATTTGGTTCTATTTCCATGACTTGTCTCATATATTCTTTACTTGTCAATACCAGTTCAAAATAAATGATCCATTTAGGCTTCTTTTGAAGCATGCTACTACTTGGATGAATATGAACTGTTTGATTCTGTTTGACCGTACGATATGAATCCCCTGATTTATTCAATCTTGCTGCATTAAAAAAGAATCCACTTGTGATGGCCTACAGTGATTGATTAGTTATGATATAAAGTAACCATCTCTTTACCTTTTGAATGGGTGTTGGATCATTTGGATTAGGATTACTCACAAGCTTGACTTCAACTCGATCAAGTAGCTGAACAAGCTGGTCTCTGACATTTCTTACTCTTTCCATCGTTTTCACTTGAATAAAGTTTTCGTAACACCATTGCACTGAATAATCTGTTTCGACCCACTGATTCCAGATGTTCAACAATGTTAAATGATCGCCGCCCGGTTTCACTAAATTTTGATGGGCTGTGTCCGCCAAGATTTTTTTGTCCTTGGGTCGATAGAGTAACGAACTTTGCTCGGATAACATGGCACAGATAGACACGACCTCATCTGTACATTCATACTTTTCAGATGCAACAATAGCCTTTGACATACATGGATCAATAGGGAATTCTGCCATACGTCGACCTAGCTTTGTTAGTTCTGCTCGATCATTAAGCGCACCAAGCGCATACAACTGACTGAGTGATCGAATCATCGTATCTTCCACAGGTGGATCCAAAAAATCAAAGTTGACAAGATCATTAATACCCAAACTCTGTTTAAACATTAGTATCGCTCTTCTCTTTTCATAGAAGCACTAATTACCTTTAATAACAAGACTACATTTGATAGATTCACTCTTTGAATTTCAGGCACTGTATTTTCTTCCATTTCATTGTAAAAGGCCCATTGAGTGAATAATCTAAAACATTTACCGGGACCAGTACGACCTGCACGACCAGCGCGCTGTGTGGCAGAAGCACGCGAACAGGGTACAACAGTCAATGCTTCCATACCTGTTCTGGGATTAAATGACTTTTGTTTGTTGAAGCCAGGGTCAATCACATAAGCAACACCTTCAACAGTAATGGATGTTTCTGCAATATTAGTAGCCAAGATCACCTTACGAGCTCCCTCAGGAGTTGGCTCAAAAATACGTGCTTGCATTTCAGATGGCAAGTTGGCATAGATAGGACATATGATCAACTCTGATATTTTACTACCAAGCGCTTTGCATGCCTGTGTCAGCCCTTCCTGCGCTGCTTCAATTTCATCTTGTCCCTACGGAAATAATGAGCATTGGTCCTCTGCAGTTGGTTTATCAAACTTACTGTTAAAAAGACCAGAATGTCACCTCTTCCTTGAGTGACATGAATGGTCAGTACCTGAGTGATGGCAGCACGTAAATAGTTTGCTTCTGGTGCCTTTGTATAATAGATCTCGACAGGATAAGGGCGACCAGGGATGTTGAAAATGGGCGCATCGTCAAAGAACTCTGAAAACTTTTGGGCATTCATTGTGGCACTAGAAATCAAGAGCTTGAGATCAGGTCGAAAACGGGCAATATCTTTGATCAGACCAAAGAGGATATCAGTCGACAGTGTTCGTTCGTGGGCTTCATCAATAATCATACAACTGTAGGATGCCAGGTCAGGCTCGGTCATGAACTCACGAAGGAGCATACCATCTGTCATATATTTCACTACAGTCCTTTCTGATGTGCAATCTTCAAATCGAATGCTGTATCCTACTTCTTGTCCCAAGTGTACACCCATCTCCTCTGCCACACGAGCAGCAACACTCATGGCTGCCACACGACGAGGCTGTGTACAGCCAATCTTCATACCGTTTTTAGTATAGCCTGCTTCATAGAGGTACTGTGGTAATTGTGTCGTTTTGCCAGAACCTGTTTCACCAACGATAATCAAGACTTGATAATCATTAATGGCCTGTATCAGCTCATCACGATACTGGTATATAGGAAGTGACTTTCTAATTTCCTCAATAGACTTTGCCCTTCGTTCTGCTTCATCAATACGAGCCATCAATTCTGCATCCTTTGGATCAGGTTCATTCAGTTTAGCAGACAAGACAAAATCAATCTTTTGATCCTCGTCAAACACATAATCATACTCATCTTCCTCTTCTTGTCTAACTTTTACAGATGATTTCTGAATCTGGCTCTTTTCCCATGTTTCTTGCTCTGTCTCAAACTTTTCTTCATCCTTATATCGCTGATACAATGCTTCCTCCTTTTTCTTTCTGTCAATCTTTCCTTTCTCGGTGATATAATCTTCGGGCAACATATATCCATCTTGCTTGGTATCGATCTGCATACGTGCCTTCGCCAATCGCAGCACTTCCTTCTTGTATTCTAAATCCCTAATTTCTCTCTTTGTCATCTTTTGACCACTGAAAAAGCGTTCTTCATCTTCAATTTCTTTTTCCAACAACAACAGCTGTTGTTGCTCACGAAGTTTAAGATATTTTTGATTTGAGAGCACACGAAGCTCAGGTAAGGCTCGTTGACGTGCTTCTTTATCATCTGCCAAGTTACGTCGTTTAAATGCTTCACTACCTTCTTTAGCAGATCTATCTTCTACCACTTTCTTTGTCTTTTGTTTATCCTTTTCTTTAATTCGCTGAGCAAGTTCATCACGCTCCCGAAGATCCTTCAATCGCTCAATCTCTGCTCTTGTCTCCTCATCCATATCATCATTTTCTTCCTTCTCGTCTTTTTCGTCTCTATGATCTAGATACACAATTAAGCAACTCATTTTTTACACATTATTGTTGAATTACCTCGTTTACGTCGTTCGGTCGTTTTTACCTCGGTATCATCATCGCTCAAGTCATCCTGCTTTCTCTTTTTTCGCAGTTTCTTTTCCTTTTTTCGAATCTCACGATCGTCATCCTCTTCATGTCCGTCTTCGTTCATCAATAGTTGAAATTGTTCATTTGCTTTTCTTAATTTAGCTTGTTCCTTGGCTTCCTTCTTCTTGGCTTGTTTCTCTGCGATCGTTGCAGCTGCGGTACGTGATTGTTTTCGTGGAACTCGATTGAACAATTCTGAACAAAAACGTTGTGTAGAATCGTCATTGGGTGCTCCTGCTTGAACAAGGCTATGTACCAAGTCTTGTGAGGAAGGTACTTTCTGAGCTATTTTTTGTGTATATATAGTTAGCTTGAGAAAGGGATGGAAAATGCTAAAAAATACCTGTGGCAATAATGAAGTCTACCATGGTTGATTCAGACATGCCAAACAACTATCAGACATATATTAGAAACATAAAGAGAAATAACAACAGTGTTTACCTTCATTGAGTTGTCGGAAACCCATGAGCGTAAATCCATTTTATTTAATTAATAAAGAAAAAAAAAAAAAAAAAAAAAAAAAAAAAAAAAAAGCAACAAAAATGTCAATATTTCCAGTAAGCAATACTGCAGCCAATTAAAATCAATTTCGCATTTAGAGACTTGGTATCTTTTTGACGTTTCTGTTTTCTATGGAAATGTTGGTCAGAACAAGTTTATTGTTGAAATGATCACTACTCACACTGATTACTTTAAAGTCTTTCAGTGAGACTTTTTTTTACTTGCCTAATATTGATAGAAAAGTTAAAAGATAAAGACATTCGTTTGGAGAAGGCAAGCACAAAACTGGGTTACGATTGATAAGGCTATATCTTTTAATCTAAAGCGCATGAATGTATCAATTGCAGCGAAAGGATGGATTAAGCAGTAAAATGTATTTTTTAAGAGCTGTAACAGAGTAGGTCGTAAGCGTATCCTGACCGAAGAGCATGCATCAGCTACTATCAACTTGATTGATGCTGGTCATTCTGCTACTGTTATTGGAGTGATAGAGCATTTATTGAAATGATTCAATGATTCTGAGGTTCTCATAAGCATCGTTTATAACTTTATGAGAAGAAAGTGCAACCTTTCTTTGAAAAAAGGGAGATTTCCATTCAATCGAAAGAAACAGTGCAGCAAATATTGAGGAGCGGTATGGTTGGATTTGCAAACGGGAAAATGCGATGAACTTCTTGACAAATCTGCTTTTTATATTAATATGAAATGACTTGACTCAAGAAATGTACACGTACTATTGCTACGTTGTCTACAATGAGAGTGAACGTAGCGCCTACATTGAATACAGCCTCTACTGTAGGCTTGATTTTACCTAGTGCAAGGTAGCCAAGACGTTACAAAAAGAGATAGGCTGCAAGACGTATAAGCCCAGTTTCTTAAAATTGATTCTAAATGAAATGGATAAGCAACCACATATAAAAGCTCCTTATATTGTCATGGACGATACATCCTTTCACATGCATGAAAGCATTGAGAGATATAGTAAGCAACCAAGATACGAATAGGTGTATCTTCTTACTTACCCTCCTGAGCTTAACCCAGTGGAACAATTCTGCGCAGTGACAAAGAGAAAAGCTAAGTGTCGTACATTTTTGCAGGAAGATGCTTTATCAAACGAATTACAAAAGTCTGTAACAAATGTTGGGATCAATGTCGAAACATAGACGCCATAGAATAATCACGGACGACATCAAAAGCCAATAATGCAGAGATAAGAATCAGATAAGCAACAATTAGATAATATATCATCATCCTCAACGAACATTGTCTATCTTCCGCTTTTAAAAATTGAAAGTTTTGTTAAAGCTACTTAAATAATTTGAACTGATGCCATTTATTCTTACCTATTTTTATAAACCGTTACCATCTGTAAGTGATTCGGTACCGATATTTCACCATCAAAAATTACAGACTGCTGAAATGCCAATGACCTATGGTGAACGTCTTAAATGGCTACGAAAACAGACTATCTTTCTTCATCAGTGAATCAATAAGGTCTTCATTTTCAAAATACATTAATTGAATAAAGTTATATACCGTGGAAACGTTTCTAGAACTGCTCTGATAGTTGATTATGCTGATGGTTTTGACAAAAAGAAAATACAATGTATTTACAAACATGAAGGGGGAAAAGAAGCAGATTACACTGTTTAGCCTCCCAACATGACTCAAAAAAGCGAACAAAAGGTAAAGTGAATGCATTGTTAGTTTGGTGTCCACATATTTTGTTTCATTACAAGATTGAAGCCTTTCATTAGACTGACTCTTGATAAAAACATAAAGATGACTCAGCCTTATTTTCTTCAATGTTCGCTTAGTGTAGAAACACTCCATAAAAGATACAGGCAGATCGCTCAATGTTTTGTTCAGAGCACACAACAATAGTTCAAGCATTTTGGGAAAGGCCGTCACTAGACATGCTCATAAACAACATGGTCCTGTCCGTCTTTATAAAAAATTGACTTTTCATATTGTGGTTGAAAAAGAAAAGAAGCACAATCTCAGAGAGGCGTCATACGTTTCTTTAAGCCCTTTTTTTATTTTTTATAAAAATTAAAACTATGAGAGCATTAGTAAGATAAGTACATTCTTTAGACAGCACTTACTCTAATCTGATAGGACCCAGCCTTTGTCATATATCGAACCCATTTAACAGATTGGTATCCACTCTTTTCAAACACTTTCAAGAATCGAACAAGTAACCCTGAAGAAGTAAACATAAGGACTTGAAAGTCCATGGATATGGGCGGCCTTGACCAAACTCTTTTATGTGTTGTAGCTGATAATTCTGCTTCACCGCTCAAAGTAAACTCTGCTTGACCTTGGAAACGAGGTATTCTATCAATTTATGTTTAATCTATTGTCTATGCATCTTTAGAGAAACTCACTTCCAGATAATACAGTTCTCAGCTGGGTTATATTTCGCTTTTCCACCTGCGCCTACTTTGACTTCTACCTTAGCAGAGTTCAATGGTGTCGGTATCTTGAGTACAACATTGTTTGCATAAAGTTTAGGTGAGAAATTAGCCTTGACGTTAATATTGTATTCCACTCGAGTCTTGCCAATTTCCGTCACGACAGGATGTACCTTGAATGGAAGGTTGACATTTTCTGTTGTACGATACTTCATCAATTCAAACTCGCCATCGGGTGGTATAAAGCTAATGGTTCTATCTGTATCAAACTTGCCTAGTTTAACGCATTGATGGAATTGACAATCATCAATTTCTACTGTGTTTGTTCGTCGAGCACCCCTAACCAATGATATATAAGCTTCTGCACATAATTTGAAATAAACTTACATGTTCCTATTGACTGTGTCTTTATCTAATACCAACTTGTCATTCAATCCGAATTTACATTCAGGAGTACCCGAAAGATAAGCTCTCATCAAAATCTGACCTGCAACATCAGCTCGTAAGATAGTACCGGTATTACTGATCAACAGATTGACGCTTTCGATAACATCAATAAATGCCTCATTCTTTCTGTATTTGATATCATTTCGTCTCCATGAAATAGCTCCTGTTGCTTGAATCGTAATTCGACTCGAATCCTCAACCATTGCCTTTTCTGACTTTACTCCTTCTGTCGTGATGTACATCTTTAATGTATCTGTCTCACTATTTTGAGGATATCCAAAATCAAGGATTTCTAAAACAATATTAGTATAAAGTATACGTCCCCATGATCCAATGTTTACCATCCAAAAGTTCATAGATCAACACAAAGTTATTTTTGACCGCTTCTTCGTCAAACTTTCCAAAATAGCCTCGTCCGATATTGACAACACGATAACAAAACTCAAAGACAAGAGCCGCATTGGTATTCCATTTAGAGACAGCTACAATATACAAGTTTTCGTGACGGACATGAAAGAAGGTGGTAGAGCCAATAGTGACAATGGGTGAACGTACGTCCGTGTTGGAAATGACCTGAATACGAAATATATCTGCCACTGAACGTCTGGATAATAAAGTTGTTAAAAGAAGTAAACAAGTTATTATTCTTACCTCAAGTCATGTCTATAAAGTCTCGAAATGAGCACTTCTCCTTTTTGATTGTAAATAAAGAAAGCACTAATCATGGCAAAAAGAAAAGAAAAAAAAAAAGAAGTGATGAAGGGAAGGAAAAGAGGGTCAGAAAATTAAGTTGTCCTCCCTCTTTCCAGACTAACTTCCAAAAAAAGAAATTAAACCACTCCAGACGCATCTTCATTTACGGTTAAACAAACTTTTTTTATTAAACCCAAGTGGGCACGCAGTATTTTTATACTCAAATTGTCCGGGCAAGTTCAACAAGTTGGGGTGTATAGTATGGTGGGAGTGGGAAGGTACTGGTGGTGGAGGGGAAAAGCACACAATCTAATGGGGTTGGGTAGAGGGAGATAAACTAATCATTATAATTGATAGGCTAAGACTTGGTGGTGTTAGGGTTCATGCTTACTTCAACCTGGGCAGGTACCACAATTATTCATAATTTGTTCATTTCCAACCACCAACAACCGAGAACCATAGAAAGCGGTATTAAAACCCTCAAGAGCAAGCTATTTGGAGCGGTTCTGTGGGATTCGAACGCAAGACTTTGGCTTCAAATCATAGATTTTTGATCACTGAGCTAATAATAAAAGAGAGCTCATCAGAAGCAAACAAATGAATTAATAAATGATTAGTAAATCAGTTACTACATCGATATTAAATACTTACATTATAAAGAAGAGGATTTATAAGAGAAAAAGAGAAGCAAGAAAAGTGAGTAAACTTATAAAAGAGATTATTAATATCTTACCCGAAGTGCATTATATGGGCCAGCGATAACTGGATCGGAGGAAGAAGAGAAAGAGAGCGAATGGGACCAAGCTTTGGTAAGAACCAAACTAGATATAAGGGATTAGTCCGTACCATTGAGTACCAAAAACGGGACTTGTCTCACATGCATCTCTTGCCCTTTCTTGGCTAATACTTGCAAATATTCCAAGTTCGTTACCTTGATTCAAGAAGTAGTTGACCATATTACTCAACTGGTATACGCTGGCTCCATTTTTGCTAATTACTATTTCTTGGAACTTCTCGAGAATGGTGAAGAACTACCTGTAGTCACTCAAATTTGTTTGATAACATATTTTCCATCTTTGATGGCCAAGGAAAGCATGCCCCTGATAGTATCAAGGAGAGCTTCAAGACTTTTTGTGAATCCACTTCTCTTACTCAACCTGGCTTGTATAAGTATGCAAGTAAAGGATATAGACCATTGTATCATCCATAGCTAAGCAATATGAAACACTGGTCCGTAACTACGTATGCTCTACTTATGAAGATCGAACTATCAGACATATTCTTAATGTCTTATCAAAAAAGACCTCTCCTTATGCCTTTGGCGATAGTTTAACAGTCAAACAACGCAAGTTTTTAGCAAAACATATCTTTCAACAAAAGATAAATCCCAAGTCTGCCTGGCTATCCACTATTGATCGAACTGAACGACACGAAACCATTGTCAATAGCTTTCTTACTTTCTAGTCAAACTACATTGCTTCTAATGATGCTGATGTACCAAGTGAAGCTAATCTGTATGCCAAACCTCAATGCTACATGAAATGGTTACACTTTATTCAGAAAGAAATGGAACAAAAGAAGTTCATTCAAGATATGAAATCTCAAGATAAAGCATCAAGCAGTCATGTTCATAGAAAGTTACAAGAATTTCCTTTTGTCAAGAAGTTGAACACAGGCAAGCACAGATCATTAAAGGAAAACACATTGACCGCTATCAATTACAACAAGACTTTGGAAATAACAAGCAAACTGAAAAACATTGATAAAAAGGATATTGATGCTGTTCAAACCTTTATCAAAACAGTATAAGCAAGAATTCAAGACAAGACCTTCATACCTCTCAAATACACTGACCCCCGAGGAACAAGATGCTTGATAGCTTGACCTCACGTTCCAAAAAGTTTGCGTACGTATGCTTACATGGCTTTTCTTTTGGTCTAAACAAATGTTGTTATTGTAGAAATGTGATCACTACTGATGGTTATGCTGTATCCTTCATGTTTAAGAAAACTGTCTCCATCCAAGATGAACCTAAAAGAGAACCAAAGACACCCAAGGATTTTGCTGATATCATTGACGATGCAGAAATTTGGGCTGTTGATCCTGGTATATCAACCATCTTTACTGCAGTTGATTCTACAGAACATGAACGCATTAGAATTATAAGCTTGGAAGAATACTATCATTTATGTGGTTACAATCTTGCTACAAGAAGACGAAAAGAACATCAAGAGTGTCATTTAGACGAATTTAAGTATATTGGTGAATTACCTACCTTAAAAACTGCAAACTTGACCTCATTTTTACTAGCTGCTTCTACACGTCTACAAAACTATCAAAGAATCCATAACTACTATTGTCAAGTTAGATGATGTATCACTCTCTTACATGGTGTGCGCTTTAATAACGCTGCATATGGCATAGCTTTCAAAAGTTAAAGACTTATATCAACAAGCAAAAAGGAACTCAAGAGATTGTTAAAAGACTCTTTGACAACAGCAAAAAATATGGCACGTCAAGTACAATTGGCGCTAAAAACCAAAACCCAAACAAAAGCAAACATGTACCATTACCTACTGCTGACCTCCCTTCCTCCTCTCAGCAGAAGCGGATTATTAAGTTTGAAAATGGTTTTTTTATTGAGTATGAAAGGAAAACGAGCTGCACCTACTAGACGTATTACTGAAGAAATCAAACGAAAATGCAAACAATCCAATGGGGAGACCGAGTTTGTTTATGTTGACGAGTACTTAACGAGTCAGATATGTAACAAGTGCAAATCCAGACAACTAAATAACATCTCAATTACTGGATCAAAGCGAAGAGTACACTCTGTCCTCAAGTGTGAATCTTGTGGTACGGTTTGGAATTGCGATATGAACAGTGCATTAAATATATATAGTATCATTGTTTACAAATCAAAAGGCTAACGATGTTCCCTGGATTTAATGCGCTGTCTATAACGGCAGTGATTTCCTTAACGCCTGGGTAAGTATAAAGTGAATAAGACATTTTTTATTCATTAGTATTCTAGTTAGTCTCAACCTAGTTTTGTTTAATATCATAGAATGTATTATAAGCTTATTCAACCCTCATTTTTATTCATCAATAGTTGTCTATATCACATACTCTTAGTCTCTTAAGTGAATAAAGTGTAAAAGCGGAGTCAAAGCAAAAATAACCCTTTACATATTTTTCAATAGTTGACTTTTTTTTTTAAACCAGCAATGGACGACACTAAAAAGAAATTACGACAGCTAAATAAGCTTGCTTGGGAAAAAGAAAAAGGAGGTATGTGTGTGTGTGTTGTATTAATTGAGATAGTATCTTATTATATGACCAGAGACACCCAAGAACTTGGACAGCAACATCAAAAAGAACACAGCATTCATCAAGAAATGTAAGACTTCCTTGGGTGCAGACATGAAGACTCAGTTACTGAATGACATCAACAAGTTGACGCTCGAGAAATACATTTCAGAAATCGTTGGAAGTGTATTAGAAGGCATGCTCAAGTGTAAAACAAGTGTCGATGTTTCTGCTTGCGTAGAGGTAAGAACACAAACTTTGGTTGGAAATGGGGTTGATTAAAAAAAACCCCTTTAGGTTATCTCGGCTTTGCATCAACGATTTCCTGATACCTTCACTTTGCTCTTGTCTGGTCAATTGAGCAAAAGCTTACAACCGCCCAACAAGCAATATTTAGCCACCCTCTCAGCTGAACAGCGAGAAAAGGAAGAATCGGCGCGTATCACAAAGCAGAGAACTTACTTGAGAATCGCCTGTGAGCTATGGCTCGTTGGCGTGCTACGCTCGGTGAGTGATGGAAAGTCCGTTCTGGCAGCCAACATGAATGGAGTCGAGACACATCGTGATGGTGTTGCTGGCTTCGTCAATAACTCAACAAGCGCAACTGTAAGTCAAAGTTCATCAAAGGAATCTCAAAAGAAGAAGGATGAAGGAGGGTTCATATATAAAATCCTAAAGGATCTCGTAACTATAATTTATCATCATTTACCGTAATTCATAATTAATATGTATGTATAGTTATCAAATGATACAGATCACCATGTCAACCTACCACTTGTTGCTTCCTTTCTAAAGAATTACGGTCAAACCATTCTGGGTATTGTCCCTCGTAAACAAAAGGCCGCAGCAGAACAACACTCAGAATCTGTTACTGTCGATGTTGATCCTGAATCAGTAGTCACACCTGATATTCACGCTCTCTTGATGTCATTGATGCAGGATTATTACAAGACCATATCGACGCATTTGACCAAGGTGCACAAGGCGATCAAAAAGATGGAACGTCACAATAATGAAATCCTATTTGCTCGAGGTGAGTTATCAGAAGAGAACAAGCAGCGATTCGAGAAGGCATCCAAGACCTATGAGAAACTATTGAGTCATACTCAAACATTGGCTGACGCCTTGAATGAGGAAATGCCTGATCTTCCAGAGAATGAAGTAGTGAACAAGCCATCGTCCGGTATGGTATCCAGCAGTGGAAATGCATTTCAGCAAAATGGTGGTGAAAATGTAGGAGGTCAAGGAGTCTGGGAAGACGACGATGCCCGCAAGTTTTATGAGGATCTCCCTGATCTCAGAATTCTTGTGCCTGATGTCTTTTTGGAAGATCAACCTGCAAAAAAGAATGAAGATCAGGATAAGGAACAACAACAACAACCAGAGGAAGAAGAAATTATAGAAAGTGGCAATAATGACGATGTGGATCCATTGGAAGAAGCAATAGAGTACGTAGGGATAATATGAAATTATAAAAACTAACCCTTAGTACAGAAATGTCGAGGATGCAGCGGGCGAAGAAGATAGTACGATGAAGCCAACCCAGGCTGCTCAATTGGAGGGATTCTTTGCTCGTTTGCCACAATGTGCTAATCGTGATTTGATTGATGCTGCTGTTGTTGATTTTTGCTACATGAATAACAAAAATGCAAGGAAGAAGCTAGTCAAGACACTTTTAAAAGTTCAAAGGCAACGGTTGGATCTTTTACCCTACTATTCTCGTTTTATTGCTATTTTAAACAACTATTTCCCAGATATTGGAGAAATGGTTATTACGGCAGTAAATAATGATATTCTTTACAACAAAAAAGAAAACTCACAGTATTGATTAGTTGACATATGAATTTAAAGGCTTACAGCGAAGAAAGAACCAAGATTTGATTGAATCTCGAGTGAAGGTAAGAAGGATTTGTATGTATCTGATATATGCTCATACACGCTCTTTCTATGATTAGAATATTCGTTTCTTATCAGAATTAACAAAATTCAGAGTGACACCTCCTCACACCATATTCTATGCATTCAAGGTAGCTCTTGATGACTTTACAAGCCATAATATCGATATAGTATGTAATCTACTCGAATGCTGCGGTCGATTCTTGCTGAGATCACCTGATACGAGTGCACGTATGAGCACCATGTTGGAAACCGTGATGAGAAAAAAAACTGTACAACATCTCGACAGTCGCTACTCCCTCATGGTCGAAAATGCGTACTACCAAGCGAATCCACCAGATAAGCCAGCGGTTCAGATTAAGGAAAGAACGCCCATGGAACTGTATATCCGTAAACTGATTCATGAAGATTTGTGCAAGAAATCACTGGATAAAGTATTAAAACAACTACGTAAACTACACTGGGAAGATGTCAAGATCCGTCAACTACTTGTTAGAATATTTCAAAAGATTTGGAAGATCAAGTTTAGCAATATTCATCTTATGGCAATTTTAGCAAGTGGATTAAACAGATATCATTCGGACTTTGGTGTACAAATTGTAGACGGTATTATAGAAGAAATACGTCTAGGCCTTGAAGTAAGTCATCCAGTGAGGGGGATCTAACACGTAGGACTAATTTTTCTTTGTGTTGGACAGCAAAATATCTTTAAGCATAATCAGAGACGAATTGCAGTCGTAAAGTATTTAGGAGAGTTATACAACTATCGTATGATTGAGTCACCCTTGATCTTTGACACGCTCTATACGATTGTTACGTTTGGTCATGGTATATGTTTAATCAACCCATATGTGTCTATGTGTGCCCTAATTGGTTTATGTAGAATATGGAAGACCAGCAAGAGAAAGATTCTGTCCGATTGATACGCCTAATGACTTTTTCCGTATTCGTCTTTGTTGCACGCTACTTGATACATGTGGCATGTGTTTTGACCGAGGAAGCTCGAAAAAGAAACTTGATAACTTTTTGGTATTCTTTCAGGTAAAAAATTTCGTGTATGGATTAAAAACAGAAGCCTTATATGACATATTAGATGTATGTGCTCAGTAAGTCTAAACCTCCAATGGACATTGACTTTATGATTTCGGATACATTCGAAATGCTCCGACCACAATTGACAATCATCCCTACCTACGAACAAGCCAACGAAGCAGTGGATCGTATGTTATTGGAACAATTGAAGAGCATTCAAGGCGCAGATAAAGTACAGGAGGATGGATTTGACGAAAGCGGAGAAGGATCGGATACCTCGAGTGTAGAAGACGAAGACGAGGAAGCAAACCGATTAGACGAAGAGGATGAGGAAGGACAGGATGAACCTCAGAATGCCCCAGCGGAGACGGATGAGGATGACGTGGTTGTACTAAAGAAGAAGCAAGAGCAGATATCGAGAGAAGATGAAGAAGATTTCGAAAGAGAGTTTAACAAGATGATGACAGATAGTATTGAATCACGTAAATTTGAAAAGAAGACGGCAATGTTGGATGTACCTATTCCTATGAACCTGAGAGGATCACTTGGTAAGTACACAATGATTTTGTGCATCATCTGAACCCTGACCATGTGTCATCTATAGATCGTCGTACAGCCGTCAGAGAAAATGAAAAGCCCGAAACGGGAAAGATGGCATTTACCCTGTTGACAAAGAAAGGAAATCGCCAACAGGTAAATATGCATGAAATGGAAGCATGCGGCTTTGCTAATGCGAATATTTCATAGACCAAGATTATGGAAATTCCTTCTGATTCTGTCTTGGCAGTGAGCACACGTTCGAAGCAAGAAGCAGAACGTGAAGAACAAAAGCAGTTGAAACAACTGGTGTTGAATTATGAAGAAAGAGAGGAAGCAGCTGCGAGACAAGGTAAAAAAAAAAAGAGTCATGGTATGCATGTGCTGATTTATTATTTACTAGCGGCTGTGGATGAACGTAATAGGATAAAGGGGGCCACTCGTGGAAAGAAGGTACTATATGTAGCAGGTGGAGCAAGTTTAGCAGGTGGAGGACCTACAGGCAAGTCCAATTGGTAACCCTACATATAGTAAGCAACTTTTTTTTTTCTTGATGCAAAGGTAATAGCTCAAGGTGTGCAAAAGTAATCAAGACTAATACAATATTCATAGTGACATACTTTCAAGCGTGTGTCCCACTATTTGAAATCATCAGTCTTTTGGGAAACAATTATCCAATTGAACACAAGTGGCATTTGTTTGAAGAAAGGCTATTGTCGATCATTTCTCTTTTTTTTTTTTTTCTATTTTTCTTTTCTTATTCTTTGCACACTGCTTCTTTTATGTGTGCGTGTATGTGTTTATGTGCCTGTAGCATTCATTAGACTCACATATGACCTCACATATCTATATATACTCTCACACAAATATATTTAAAACTTATACATTTATAATAAATATGCTGCTAGTTTTAGTTTCCTATTGGTGTAAGTTTGTATTACCTTTCTTATTGTGTGTATATTCTGTATAAGGAGCAAATTGAATTTAACATGAGTAGAACAAGATGTTCTAGTATGGCAATGGTTGTAACCAATATGGGCACTTTAGCAAACCATATTGCTTGGAAGGGGGTCATATTAACATTTGGCAAACGTTGCACTAGATCAGATTTGCTTGGGATACATACAAAAGTGAATACATGTTCTTTTAGAAACAGGTTTATAAAAGAAGCAAACATTCTAAAAGCAATTTTGATGTTACATTTTTTCAGGATAAATGTTGTATATATCTTGATTTGGATCATCGTCAACACCCTTCTTTGTGCTCATTTTTTATTAAATAGAAATGGTTGGCTATAGACTTTTTTAATTATCTAGTGACAATACTACAGATAATACAACTGTCAATATGAGTAACCATGACTCTGAATTGTTTTCAAAGGTTCTTTATTATTACTCGTCAATAATAAGCCTACGTTGCAAATTATAAATCCATTTGACTTTTTCATTCACGAAAAAAAAAAAAGCTATAAACGGTTGACAATATATAGTGTTTACATACCATGCGATCAGGAATATCCGATGCAACATTAACCACGTTGCTGTACCTGTTGACATGAGTAATTAAATGCAACCAACGATTAAAGGAATCGAGCTGAAACCAATGCAACATTGTGTACACAATATGCTAAAAAGTTATAGAAAGTAAGCTGAGTACAATTAAATTGCCCCCAATTTTGGGTGGAGGTGAATAAAGAGGAAATGACCAATGAGACTACAAATTATACGTATCCTATTGCTCTTTTACAAGGTTATGAAGGGATATGAGTGTTGTTGATGTTGATTTCTTACTACAAGAGAAATCACGCAAAGTTAAAAGGTTTGTTGCAATGTTTGTCGAGAACGCTCTTCTTTCAAAAGAGACCTTGGTTCAGTCAGGTGCGACTTGAGTGTCCGCAAGCAGAGTGTGAACGTGCATTGATGTACTTTCCTTTTTTTTTTCTCTTTTGTATTCACATTGGCTTGGCAACAACATCTAAAAAAAGAAAATTAAATTTTCTGGATTTCAAGTATATGGACAAAAAGGCAATTTGGCTCCCTTATTCTGAGGCGTAATACAAACCACGTTTTTTAATATAATGACGATCAATGCGTTCATTACACAAGATCTCGACTATAAATCAGACAGGGCATCCCTTTGGTGTAGATCCTCTCTCTTTCTTTCTCTCAATTCTTCTTTTTCATATCTCTTTTGCCCATTCCCTCAGCTTCACGTTATCATGGCAAACACCAACTATTTATCTGTAACTAATTCAAAAGGAAGGCAAATCAACCTGTTGAATGATGACGTGAAAGAAGAAAAGAAGAAGCGTAAGCATCATTGCACAGAATGCCAAAAAAGCTTTACCACAAGGTAACTTGTCCAATCCTCAAGAAAAACATAGAATGCTCATACCCAATCTTTAGTGGTCATCTAGCTAGACATTTTAGAATTCATACAGGTGAAAAGAACTTTTACTGTCTATATCCAGGGTGCCCAAGTAGATTCTCACGACAAGATAATATGATGCAGCATTATAGAACACACTTGTCAACTAAATCAAAAAGAAACAGATACAACAACTATTATCGAGATCAATATTATCCTCCACCTCGTCCAGTCTTACTACCACCCATGTCACCAACTTTTGATTACCCAAAACCCTTTCTATTCCATTCTGATTTTATATACGCTAAACCCAATTTGGGTATTGACTATCCAGCAGATCCTATTACAAGATATCTCTACAAGACCGATTAAGAACTGTATATTAAGCACATGATTTATGTCGCACGAATCTAAATCTATTCTGTATATGAACAATGCTATTTTTTATTTTTATATATTTTACACATATATCTTTACATAACTTTATGCCATTTATAAATAAAATTTATGTATACAATGTTTTCCCTTTAACTTAATTTAGTCCCATGTTCCTTGCCAATTCTCGAAAAGAACAACAAATAAGTGTGTTATGCTTCAATGGGATTTAAAATCTTTATTTTGTAATATATGCACAATGTCATTCTATAATGTATATTGTATGCTTTTTTTTTTTATTATTTCTCTGCGGTCTTTACTTCGACCACTTCTCGAGGACGCTTATTGCTATCATCTTGTTGCCTTTCCTGAGGTCTCTTCTTTCCTCTGAATCCATGACCACCTCTGCCACCTTTGCCATGACGATGCTTCACTTTATCTTGACATTCAAGAAAATGCTTTCTTGCTTCAGCACTACACAACATAAACTGGATACCTTCCGCATTCTGTTCTCCCAGCTTACTCAAAAATTCCTCAGGTGTGATTTCAAAAATCTCGAGCACGCCTGATCCAGCTTCCTTTAACTTTTCCACGCGACCAACAGGTGTGATTGCCTTGACGATCTGTTTGATATCCGAGAACTGTGTGTCTTTTGCATTCTTGTACTCGATCAAGTATCGGTGACGCTTCTTCGTTTCCTTAAACTCGAATTCCTGATCTTGATACTTTTCACGCTTCTTCATGTCAACATAATCGCCCTTGATCATCGTCAAGAGTTCCTTACCATCATACTCTGTTGCCTCGGCAACAACACGTTCGGCAATTTCTTGACTTTCGAATTCAACAAAGATACTGCCTTTGAACTTTCCTTCGTACTTCTTATCACCTTCACGACGGAACTTGAGAGACAAGACGCGTCCAAATTTACCATAAAATTCTTTCAAGTCCTTTTCACTTGGTTCTTTATCCACCGAGAATCCTTTCTGCAAAAATAAACTTCAATTTCTTTTTAACACTATTCATATTCTTTCTTACAGCATAAATAGATCGATGGTTCAAACTTTCGATATGATTTTTAATCTTTTCTTCATTCTTTGATTGCTTTTCATCCTTTTCTTCTTCCTTTTTTGGCTCTTCAACCTTCTTTATGCAACGTAAATGAGTCTTGGCTTCGTTGATCTCAAAGTCCTCGGGTGAGATAGAGACTGCTTTCTCAAATACAGAGAGATCGCCTTCGATGATCTGTTTGAATCGCTTAATCAAGCCCATCTTCTTTATAGGAACCCCTATAAACAAAAGTTTATAACTTTGCTTGACTTCAATATATGATTCGTACACCCTTCAGGATCTTTTTCAACAAGTTCTCTGAAAAAGTTATCCTTTTTCAAGTTTTCAGAATCAAATATCTCATGAAGCTGTTGATTCACCTGTTCTTCTTTTGACATTTTTAAAAGGTATAAAAAATTTTTTATTAAGAAACTCAGTATGAAAAAGAGACCAGAGTGATAAATTAAGCTTTTTTCTATTATTTTTCTATCGGCGTTTTGTTTTACTACTACTGTTGTTGTTGTTGTTGCTGCTGCTGCTGGCAGCTGCCTTTCCTCTATTGCCACCACTGCTGCTGCTACCTGCGCCTCGTCCCTTTGTTTGAGTCTATATTTTTTATTTAGTCCATGTTTCTTAACCTTATACTTTTAATTACCTTCTTTTCCTCTTCTTGTGCCTCACTATTTTCCTTTTGAATCAAACTGATCAACGTATTGCATCGTCTGGCGATCTCCTGTGATGTTCTACTCTTCAAGAACCAGTCGAATCGGAAGAGCGGTGACTGCTTGATCTCACGTCGAATATGATCATACACGTTCTCTGTGCCGTATCCATACTTTTCAAGCATCACAATCAAGAATCGATCCTCTTCCTCTGTATAGTTTTTACCCTTTGTTGGCTGGGTGTAGTGGATCTTGAGCTGTTGAAGTGGCACACGGTGTTTCTTGACCTTTTGTGTTAATTGTCCTTGAATATCTGCCTGCTTTTCTAATTCACTTTCTCCCTTTTCGATCTTGGCGATATGTCTCTCATAGTCTGTTATTTCCTTGTAGCGCTGCCAAAAGACCTTGGCGTATTTCTTGACTTCATCTAATGTCTTATTTTCCAAATCAGATGTGATGGCATCAAAATTGTTTCGACCGTATTTAGCACATGCATTGATAAATGTGGCAAAGTCCTTCTTGCTCCAATTTGAAAAGCCTTTGGCGTACAACGACTTGCGTTCCTCTTCTTCCTGTTCAGTCAATGGTTCGGCATTGTCAATCTTTTTCTGTTCCTCTTCTCTTTCCTTTTCGAGCTGTTGGATTTCCTCTTCTGAGGCTCCTTCTTCGGGAGTCACAGGAGGGACCTTATAGCCAAGGCTCTTTCTCAAATAGTAGGTGTCACGCTCATTTAATTCGATGAGTCTGGCAGGGAAGAACTGGAAGTCTTCAGTATTGTATTTCTTGGGACGAGGTGCCTTGTTCGAAGGTGTTCTCGTGCTCGTACGAAGAGCTTCTTTATAATAATCGTCAACGGCATAATTGGCCTTTCTCTCACGTTTAGCAGGACCCAACCAGGAGAGACCAACACTATCTGCTTTTCGTTTGTGGCTCCAGTCTTCGCCATCCCATTTGTAGGCGCTCTCGGATGTGAAGTTCTTGAGGTCGTCTATTTGCAAGTTGGAATACTTGCTATTCAATTCAGCCGTCTTTTCCTCGCCATGACGCAAGATTTCGTCAATGTCGTCATCAAATTCCGAGGTATTATCAGAAGAGTCCTTAAAGATGCTTTCAGCACCGTGTTGAATCATGGTCAGCAATTCATCTTTGCTAGCCGTCTTGGACTTTCCGCTTGCAGGCATACGTCCCTGTTGGATGACAAGCTGATCTAATCGAAGCTTTTGAGCAGCACGTTCGAGAACCTTTTCCTCAATAGCATTTTCTGTAACAAATCTAAACACATATACTTGCTTTGTCTGTCCAATACGATGAGCACGGTCCATGGCCTGTAAATCAACCTGAGGATTCCAGTCACTATCGTACAAGATGACAACATCAGCAGTTGTTAAGTTGATACCAAGACCACCAGCACGTGTAGTGAGCAAAAAGATAAACTTGCTGCTACCCGGACGATTATATTCATCAATAGCATCAATACGCTCTTCCTGATTCGTCTGACCATCGATACGACAATACTCATAGTTTCTCCACCAACAGTAATCCTCGAGAATATCGAGCACACGACTCATCTGACTAAACAAGAGCACACGGGAACCTTGTGCTTTACACTTTTTAAGTAGTTTGTCCAAGACGATCATCTTTCCAGAGTTGTCTACCAAGTGTTGATCTGTCGTAAAGGGTGGTCCAGGTTCAGCACCGTCAAAGAGATAAGGATGATTACAGCATTTTCTCAACTGCATCACAATGTTCAACAAACGCGTCTTGCCTTCTTTCTTGTTGATGCCCACACCATTGATAGCATCAATGTCCTTTTCCAAGATCTTTTGATACCACTGGCGTTGCATTGGAGACATACGAACGTAGACATTAAGTTCCTTTTTAGGAAGGAGCGATTTCTCTACATCGGATTTGATACGACGGAGCAAAAAGGGTCGAAGCACTTTGTGAAGCTGCTCCACTACTTTCTTTTGATCGCCTCCTTGCTTTTCAAACCATTCATCAAACACTTCAGAAGAGCTGAACACGTCAGGAAGTAAAAAGTTGAGAAGTGCCCAGAGTTCGTGCAGGTTGTTTTGAAGTGGTGTACCAGTGATCAGCAAACGGTTTTTGGATTCCAAGATACGGACGAGTTGGGAAAGCATTGAGTTCTCGTTCTTGATACGGTGAGCTTCGTCAATGATGATGTATTGCCATTTAATCTTCTTAAACTGTGCTTTCTCCAATAAACAAATCTCATACGAGGTAATGCACACTTCAAAATCTTCGGGAATGATACGTTCTTTGATCAAGTTTTGCTAAAATTAAATTAGACCTTCTCTTTCTTATTGTTTAAAAAATTTGCTTACTCTTGCTTCCTTATCACCATGGAAAATAAATGCGTTGAAATCGGGTATCCACTTATTAAATTCATTCAGCCAGTTATGTAATGTGGATTTGGGCACAACCACCAAATGAGGACCAGGAATACCACGAACATGCTTCAGATAACCCAAGAATGAAATTGTTTGTAATGTTTTACCAAGACCCTAGATAGTGTGTTCAGCCTTTTTCCCAAAAGAGTGGACTCTATCTCTAAAGCTTACCATTTCATCTGCCAAAATACCATTGATACCATTTTCAAACAAGGAAATCATCCAATTCAAACCCTGTATCTGATATTCTCTTAAAGTGCCTCCTGTGACGTCTACAGATAATATGCATAAGTAAGAAAAAAAATTTTTTTCTACTAAATTATTATATTTACAAGCAGGCGATTGAGTGAACACAGTGAGTTGATCCTCGTTTTCTGTCTGTTCATCCTTCAAGATCTCTTCATCTTCCTCTTTTTCGGTCTTTCTTCTACGCTTTGATCTGTATATATAGAAATCATCAGTTATGCATAGTCGAGAATATGCCAATATCCTACCCTTCTTTGTTGTCTTTTGATGCTTCTGCTTCCTTTTCTGCCAACACAGCTTGCATAGCTTCGTCCTTTATATCCTTCAATTTCAAAAAGTGCGCAAATAATTCGGTCTGTCCAAGCAAATATCTGTATCTTCTAACACGAGTCTCGTACTTTTTTTTTTTTTACATGAGTATTAATACACAATTGATATAAAAGTGTTGAGCTTACGAGAGAAGGTTCCTTGAAGGTGCGAAGTGGTGTTGATTCCTTGGAAGAAGCCATCTAGTAAAAAAAAAAAAAAGATTAGTTATCAAACACGAGTTGTTCATTTCTTCTTTTTTCTTATTTTACAGAATCGGCTTGAGGTGTGGAAACAGGTGATGACTAAATGGTCAGAGTAAATGAGTATAAATGTATGCTTTGTGTGGTGAATATATGATATATTTACAGCTTCTGTATCAGTGTTCTATATTCCAGCATTAGACAAACCATGAATTGTATTAGACAGAGCCAGTTAATTTACCTTTGACATTTTTATTCTGCTTTATCAAAATGTGTCCAAAAGGAAAAAAGAGAAAAAAGGACGCTGGCATTTTTTTTTTATAAAATGTGACAATCGAATAGGAAACGCGTCTTGGCCGCAAAAAAAGGGCGACTGTCAATTTTGATAAATGAAATTTGGCGTTCTTTTTCTTGTAGTCGAGAATTAGTTCATTTCTACACTTTACATTTCGATTCATGAGTAACAGATCTTTATAAAAGAAATAAAGTCTGTTGTTGAACGTGTGGTTGCCATGACAAATATAGACATCATTACCGAGGAAACCAGCGCTCTGTTGCTACGCGCGTTACCTAGCCAAAAGATGCCGGTAGCTCACATATGATAGAGAGAGAGAGAGAGAGAGAGAGAGAGAGAGAGAAATTAAACCAAGGCTTTCATATTGATATTTGAGATGTATTTGAATATAAAATATTTACAAATTCTTTTTTTGCTCAGTCGAATGGGGCATTTGAATATGACACTGACAACACCTTTTATAAGTCTAAATCAACAGTTGTCCGCATGCTTTAAATGAAGGCTATTTTAGAATATATTCATTATCTTGGAGTATTTAATAAAGTGCTTCTGCTTTAGAGGATTGTGTGATTCTAATGTTCAAATAGCCAAGAATGAATTTGTGACGACAGTTTCCTGGAAGTAGTATAGGGCATAGATCGGCCGTACACGCCTTTAAGCTCATCAGCTTGAATAAATTGATTATTGTTTGACTTATTCTAGCTATAATAGGATCATATGCTCTGGACTGGTGACTTTCATGAGACACGATTTATTAATAAAAAAACTGCAAGCAAGTCTGATCTGAATGTGCATCACCTTAGATAGTATTCAGCCTGTAAATAGTCCAGTAACCTGATGAAAAGGATCAAAAGGGTCTTCCTGGCATGTTAGATAGATAAGTAAAAAGACATGTTAGAAAGAACAATAACGAATAAACCAGAAAAAAATCGGAAACTTTTCTAAAGAATATAAACAGTCGAAAGATTAAGAGGAATGTATTGTTGAGGGCACATTTCATTATTCAACTGACTAGGGTCTAGTAGAATGGTTTTACCGACTGCACGTGGTATATGTCAAATCAAATAAAACATCCCAACAATTGATACGCTTTTGTACAGTGGCTCCCCGTATTCCTTTTTCTTTGTTTAAAAACCAACGCATGGCTTATGCAGGTGTCCACCGTGCCCAGCTGATCTGAGTTTTGCGTGTTATGCTTGCACCAACATCAGTTGCGTCTCACACCATGTGCTCGAATACTAAGAACAGCATCTTTTGATTTCTTTGGCGCAAACACATGGTCAAGAGACTCTAGCAAAGAGTCTGTAAGAAGAGAAAGAGAAGGCTTGCAGTTATTCCAGTACCTTCTTTATATATCTACACCGCTCTTTTCAAACAGTAGAAATATCTCGTGGTTCATAAATATTTGGAGTCTCAGGGTGCGGTAATACTAACAAATGCGTCTTGTCGAAGCCATTACGAGGGTTATTTAAGAACTGGAAGCACACAGCTGATACTGGTGAGGTCGATAAAGTATTCTTTATTTATGTAAACAATAGTATTGAAGCGCCACCTTACAGAAACCTGCCAACCACGGCCTAAGGGGTTAAGCTGTTGATTTATCAGCTTTTCGTTAAAATATATTTAACATAGAAAGGGTATGATGCTGCCTTCAAATACATTTATCATATATCTTTTCTTAAAAAGTGGTTTCTTACATATAAACAGCACTACAAGTATTTGTAAATGCAATATTATTTAAGAAAAGACGTAGAACGATGAAGAATACATTGAGAAAATAAAACAAAATAGTATATTGCTCTAGATGACTACATATAAACATACCTGACCGGAGTCAATATGATCATGAAAACGCTCTTTCTACAAGGTATGTATTAAAGGGTAGAACAGTCGAGGTCATTTGACAAGCATGTATCTCCTGATTGGGTAAAAGTCAAGATAACATAAAATAAACTGACTTGCATAAAAAGAAAAAGATTGTGTCAACTTAAACATGATAACACACACACACACATGATCTAGCCTTGGCTTTCCATGGTTTCTTTTTCACCAAACTGAGTCAAGTGGGAGAATGAAGAAAAAAAAAAGGGGGGTACTTAAAGCCACAGTTACCTGGGCTATTGTTACTATTGTTACCACTTGTAGCAATGCTACAGTATTCGCCATTTATGTTTTAAACAATAAATGATGGTTTGATTTGTCATTTTTTGAAAGAATTGCATGCATGGAACAGGTTTCTAGTGCATTGATGTGCAAGTGGGGTCAGTCTAGTGATAGATAAAGGATTGAAAATGACGACTTGGTGTAACTGTGTGTTAAAATGATAAATGCTGGGTAACTGAGCTTATTGGTGCAAGCTTAGCAAAGAAAGATGGATGACAAGTGTTTGCCTTTCACTGAGGACACCACGTCTAAATATGTTATCTTTGC
>JAMYHX010000455.1:0-35348 GCA_025529335.1 Rhizopus sp. PT2906
TCGTTACTACGGAAGCCAGCCATTTTAAGAATAGTAGCAGCGTAATACATGGCAGCGTTGAAACCACATAATTGCTGTGCACCCTGCAAGATACATGCAATGATCAAAGGCATAAAGTTATCCTTATGCATAAAGTCTTTAAATGTTCCTGAACGACAGGCATGGACATCGTCATCAATCATTCTAATCTCTTGTTCAATAAATACGTCAGTAACACTGTCTCCGTAAATCTTGCGAATGGCCTTTCTGGCATCATCCATCTTGCCAATAGCTACTGATCTACGGGGAGATTCAGGTAGAAAAGGCATAATGATTAACTGGAATAAGGCGGGAATACCGGCAATACCAAACATGTATCGCCATCCGTCTGGGACTCTGCTGAAGGCAATGTTCATGACGTAAGCGATAACTTGTCCAAATGTAACAACGAGCGTATTCAGTGTATTGAGACGTCCTCGGATGCTTTTTGGTGAGAGTTCACCTGAAATTAAGTTAGTCACATGGTTATTCTCAATGTTGCTGGTACTACTTACTAACATAGACGGGGACAATCATAGATGCGATACCAACGCCCAAACCAACAACTATTCTTCCTATCAGAAGAACTGGAAATGATCTAGCAAGTGCCATAATAAGAGCTCCAGCAATAAATACAAGGGATGAGATGATGACAAGGATCTACAATGTATTGGTTAGTGCCCCTTGAGTTGTCGGAGATTTAATGTAGTACAAACCCTTCTGCCAAATCTGTCTGTAAACTGCATTATAGAAAATTCAAGAAAAATGAAATTAGTTTATGGAATACAAATGATATCATGAGAAAAGAAGAAACTTACAACGCCAGCAAAGAATCCACCAAAGATGGCGCCAAATGTTGTAGCACCTACTACAAGCTCACTTTGAGTTTTGGACAGGTGAAATTCTTCTTTAATGAAGACCAAAGCACCAGAAATGACTATTATACAGACGCCCACAAATAAGATTTTCTGCAAAGACATAAATCGTAATATAATTACCTCCAGTATCATAGCCAAACAGAAATCCACCCACACATACACAGACAACGAGCATATATACAAAGAAAGTAGCCTTGGCTTCCTTTTCTGATTTGTCCAAGTGTTCCTCATGAGGATTGAATACCTCTTTGTGTGGATCTAGTTTTTCACTCTTGGAGTTTTCTGTCTTTTTATTTACACTCATTTTTCTATTATACTATTTGTATTCATGGTTAGTTTTATTATTGATAATTAAGCGACAATGGGACTTACATAAGTCACCCCCTGCTATCCTTTGTTCAACTATGCAATAAACAAATATGGAATAAGAATTGGTTTTCTTGGTTTATTTAAAATAAACAAAAAAGAAAAAAGCCAATGATATTTTTTGTCCCCCTCTTCTCCTTTTGTCCACACTGCCCTTATATCCCTTTTTTGGACATGGTCCGAGCCGGACAATAAATGTATCCTTTTACCAGGCAATCAAACTTTTTTTTTTTGCCTTCTTTAACGTGAAAATACATAATGAACCCATATACGCCACAGGCAAACCAAAATAACCTTTATGCTTATAACCAAAACTTTATGGCAAATTTGCCACCCGAATTAATAAATAGCTTTAACCAGCAAAATAACGCCGGTAATGGAAATGGTAATACGAACAGTCCACAGCAACAGCAACAACCACAAATGTTTGACCAGCAAGCGATACCAAATATGTTTGCTAAAAGACAAGTCTATAGTAATAATCCAATGTTTAATATGGTGGCCGCTTCCTCCATGGAAAACTCACCTGCAATCTCAATGGCTACTTTACAATCCCCTCAAAGACTGCAGAGTCCAATGATGACTCCACAGCAGCAATTACTACAGCTTCAACAACAACAACAATTCAGAAGTCCTCAACCACAACCACAACCACAACAACCACAACAGCAACAACAATGGCAGAAACAACAGCAGCAGCAGCAACAACAGTTGGCTTTTCAGAGAATGGATGAGCAACAAAAGAGACAGTTCCTCATGCTTCAGCAACAACAAATGAGAAAGGCACAGCAAATGCAGCAGCAGCAATTACAACAGCAGCAATTACAGCAGCAGCAGCAGCAACAACAACAACAACAACACCAGCAGCAGCAACATCCTCATCAACAACAGCAAATACTATTTAGCGCAGCAAATACTATGGACCCATCCAATGCAGCAGACGCGCTTTCAGATATAAAAAAGACAGGATTTTCTGTCAATGAAACAGAATTAAATACGAAACGTGTCGAAGTCGTAAGTTTTTCTTGCAGTTCTTACACAAGGATACTCATTCTGTCAAAACAGATATTAGCCATGAACAAGGAATTGATCCGACTGTTTATTGAAAATAAGAACGCGGGCGGAAATTTAGACGCAGATATTACAGCGTAAGTGTACACGACTTTTCTTTGTGTATTGTAATCCAATGTCATATCTGCTAGATATCAAGCGAAATTACAATCAAATCTGACTTTTCTTGCTACAATGGCAGATATATCTATGGTAAAACCAGGAGAAGTAAGAGAGAAAAAGAGCCTTGATACAACAGTACATTGATTTTTCAATTAGGATATCAAGATACCACCACCACCCGATCTTACCCCTTTACCTCCAGCAAAATCAGATATTGAAAAAAAGATTCATGAATTATTAAATAATGCGATATCATTATTTGAGAGTTACCCTACATCCAATTATCCAGTAGAAGCACAACAAAACCAACATAAACGATCCGAATCATCTACACAGCAATCATCACCAAATCTACAGCAAATCAAACAACCACAACAACAACAGCAACAGCAGCAACAATTGTTACAACAACAGCAAGCTGCTGCTGCTGCTGTTATGCGTCAACAACAGCAACAACAACAACAGTTCAACATGAATAGAATGGGTGGTATGAATGGCCATATGGTCTCTACACCACCAACCACCGCTATTGGACCCAACATGACTCTCAATCCTAACATGGGACGTAACAACATGATGATGGATCCACAGGCTATTTTGAGACAGGCACAGCAAGCTCAAAACTTGATGCAGCAACAGCAAATGATCGCCAATATGGGTCTAAACATATCTTCACCGCCCAACAATGTAAACATATCCAATGGATTCAGTCCTATTCAACAAAGTATGGATTCACCTAGCATGACCTCGATACCACTACAACAACCACAGCAAATGGCACCTACTGATTTGCTAGCAGCTAACGGCATGATTAACCCAAGCTCAATACTGATCAATCCAAATAATAATCTGATGCTCGGCGGCAACAATATGTACGTGGGTGAAAATGGTGAAGATTTTTCTGATGTAATGATGATGATGCAAAGGCTTCAACAATAAAAGGACATTTACAGTGTATGTATGTATGATATATTAGAAAGATGTCAGCTGACTTCAGCCCAAAGTTTATTTGTTTAAGCGTTGATAAATGCCTTTCAAAGTGTTACTGCTCTCCTTTTTAAGTCACTTCAGACTGACCTGTTTAGAAATCATTCTTTTTTTCTGACGCATATCTAAACTTGCAGCTCTATTGACAGATATACACTCTTTCCGGAAAGTAAATTCGCCTGTGATCGATAATAAATACACCCATGGTGAGAACAAAATTCATGTTGCATGAAATGTAAATTCGTCGTCGCCAAGAATACTTTCGTAATATTAACAGGTGGGCTGTCTTGGAGTTGAAATTAACTTAATATTAGAAATAGCCCTCTTTAGTCTGTTTGTAAAAGTTTAAATTCTTTATTCGGTCTTTCCATGAAATCAGAAGAACATGTAGTCATATTTGGCAATGCATATTCTTGAATGGTTACGAGGCAGATTGCTCTCGTTTGATACGATTTCTTTGTTCCAGGTATCCGATCCTGAAACTTGTTTGTAAAAGAAAAAAAAAAAAGTATAAAAACCCATTTTAATTGAGTCCTTTTTTTGCTTCTTTACAGCAGTTATCAAGTATCCCTCTGAGTGTTCAAAGATTCACAAATCAAAACTAGCCTGTCCTCATGGTCCTTGCTCTGACTCGCTTGTCCCGCCCTTTTTGCTCTCTGGCGTGTATATCTGGAACGTTTTCCCAGTTGCCTCTTCTTGTGCTCTGGGTTCTCTCTGTCCTCCGTTCCTTTTTTTTTTGTTTAAACTATCCTGGGTAGTTATCGCTACTCTCCCCAGAATGCACCTTGGTGGTAAGTAAAACTGATATTAGGATATGTGCTCTAATACTAACATACTTTTTCTCTCTTTTTCTACATATACTCATTATCTCTCTCTCTCTCTCTTTTGACATGATGTCGTTTTATTCAAACATATTTTTCTTTGTCGTCTTTTTACGCAAATAATTTTTTTATTTTATGACAACATTTTATAAAATTAATGTCAATAATTAATAAAAATACAGTATTTGAACAAGAAGACTCTTGTTACGCGAAGTTAAAGTCATACACACAATTCACCCTTCTTTCTCGGTTTAACCAGGAATGTCCCATTACCGCTGATTTCCGCTTCAACCTTTTATGGTTACTAGTCATAATCCGTGGGATCCTGAAAAAATTAGTTCTTAGAAATTTATGCTTACGGGAAAAAAAAGCTAATCTCTCTTCTCTTTCTCTCTTGTTTCATCTGTTCCCTTTTTCTTAGTCTAAATATGATCAGTACACTTCCTTCGTCTCAGACTATATCAAATAATGAGGTACCTAGAATAAGTGGCACAGAGGAACAACAGGTCGCCATACAGCAATTGTATCAACAATTCAATGTTACAGTTGAAAGTGCTCGAGCCATCGTCAATAGCTTTATGGAAGAGATGCAAAAGGGCTTAAACCACAAAGGTGCTTCAGGTAACTTTTCTGCCTTTATTTAAACGAATTCAAATGTCCAACTTGTCTATATAGTACCTATGATTCCCAGTTTTGTCACCGGTCGTCCTACCGGGAACGAGACGGGAAAGTATCTTGCACTGGATTTAGGAGGAACGAATCTGCGGGTATGTGAGTTTGAGCTAAAGGGTGATGGGAATTACAGCGTACGTCAACAAAAATATATCATTTCGGAGGAACTCAAGACAGGAGACGTACGCCACTTGTTTGATTTTATCGCAGACTGTGTAGATAACTTTATTTTCGAGTTTGGATCTTCCGAAGAGACACTCGAGCTAGGCTTCACATTTTCTTTTCCGGTGTATCAAACTGCAATTAACAGAGGCACTCTGATGCAATGGACAAAGGGATTCTCTTGTAGAAATGCTATTGATAAAGATGTTGTCGTCATGCTTCAAGACGCCTTTTTAAGAAAGAATGTTCAAGTTCATGTCGCTGCAGTAAGTATTTCTTATTATAAACAAAGGCGAGCTAACCCTATCCAAGCTGGTGAATGATACAGTAGGAACTTTAATGGCTCACTCTTATCGTCATCCAGAATCATTTTTGGGCATTATTCTAGGAACAGGAACCAATGCTGGTAAGATTACATGTACACAAGCTGTGTGCCCCATCAAAGTATAATACCCACACGTCAAATTAGCTTATTACGAAAAACTTCAAAACATTACGAAATGGGAAGGAGGAGAGCAGGTATTTGATGATATGGTCATCAATATGGAATGGGGAGCATTTGACCTCGAAAGACGCGTGCTGCCTTATACTGCTTTTGATAACAAGCTCGATCGCGAGTCAATCAATCCACGTAAACAACCCTTTGAAAAGATGATATCCGGCATGTACCTAGGCGAGATCGCTCGTAATGTGATCTTACACCTTGTGGACCGTCGACTCCTCTTTTCTGGAAATTCGTCATCGGAGCTCAATGAGCAATGGAGCTTTGAAACATCTTATATGTCTGCTATCGTAGCTGACAGTTCAGAGGATTTAGACGAGACGCGTCATATATTAGAAGGTGATCTTCAGATAGCACCGACATCATTGGCAGATCGTCAGATGGTCCAATTGATCTGCAGCTTTGTTGGACGTCGTGCTGCCCGCCTTTCTGCTAGTGGAGTAGCTGCCGTATTGTCCTTTACGAACCATATAGGAAAAGATACGACTATAGCTGTTGATGGATCTGTTTATGAGTTCTTTCCTCATGTTGAAGAACAAATGAAAGAGACCCTGTCTGAGCTGCTTGGACAAGATATGGCACAGCATATCAAGTTTTCATTATCTCAGGATGGCTCTGGTTTTGGTGCGGCTATTATTGCAATGATGGCATATAAAGCTTCTTCTCTAAATAAGCCATTGCGTTAAGTCAGAGCTGAAAGTAATAAAGAGTTCCAAGTTCATTCCTTCGAGCGTATCCAATTTGACTATAGTTCGATACAATCATGTTCCCTTGCAATACAGTAAAAAAAAGGGGGGGCTTATATGCTACTATAATTACATTGTCCTCATGCGTCATTTTGGGAAGCCATTCTTATCTATCACTTTTTAAAGAAGAGTATTTTGATCGTCAGTTTTTAATAGAAATAGATCAAAGCACGATGTACAATGTGTCTAAAATAGAGTGCTTTTTTCATTCGAGAAACATTTTACTATTAAACAAAACATGATTAAGCAAAAAGTTGTTCATCATTAACATGACAAGGCTAACTGCAATTACTTTTCCTTTTTGCTTTACTTTATTTCAATATGGGATGAAAGAAAGATGGTGACCCTCCGTCTCCAAAGGCAAAACGTAGCAAAGGGAAAGGCGTGTAAAATATAAAGTTGATGCTACATATACTAAGGGTCCATTAGCTACTGATCGGTGACTCCCTTCTTTGTTTGCACAGACGCGGACAAGTTTATTCAAGAATACAACTTTTGAAGCAAGTGGTGACGATTTTCAAAATACGCCATTTAAAAAGGTAAATATAGCATGCTGCTTGGCCCTTCAAATGTTGTTATCAATGAAAAGACATCCATGTCTGCAGTCAGTAATAATATGAGCGTTGAAGCTGCATTACCCGCTCATATTCCTTCCACTGACTGTATATTTGATTGCATCACGACCTCAAAGAAATATCAAAGCAAGGCCGGTAAGACTGAAGCACTTATAAAGGCGACAAATAATGAGCAAAAGCAAGTTTGATGTCCTTGTGATGGAACTGATCACTTTCAATACTACTTCTTAGTCGCTCAAAATTTATTTTATAACATATTCTCTATTTTTGCTAGTCAAGGAAAACAGGTCCCTGATAGTATCAAAAAGGGTTTCATGGCCTTTTGCAAATCAACTTTTCTTACTCAATCTGGATCAAAGCGAAGAGTATACGATGTCCTCAAGTGTGAACCTTGTGGTACAGTGTGGAATCGCAATGTGAATAGTACATTCAATATATATGATATCTTTGTTTACAAATCAAAACATGACAGTGAAAGCCCTTCAAATACTAATTATACCATGGATTTAATACGCTGTCTATAACGGCAGTGCATTCCTTAACGCCTTGATAAGTATAAAATGAATAATACTTTATCTTTTATTCATTAGTTTTTTAGTTACTTAATCACTATTATATGCAGCATCTCCCTCAGAACCATCCACTTCACTTGACCACTTTTTACCTCTTTTTGATTTTGCTTCTTTGATGACCTAGTAAGAGTTAGTACAAAAAGAAAGAAAAAAAAAAAAAAGATGTACATACGTCTCTGTAAATCGACTTTTCTACTTCACTCGCTTTTAAAGCACTTTGTAAAAGTTGAACATTACGCTTTAATCTTTCTTCAGCTGATAATTCTTCTTGATGTAGCTGATCTAATGGATTCTCATGTCTCTTTTTTTCTTTTTGTAACAGATTTGTCTTTTTATGTCGACCATATCGCATTTCATGCTTCACTTTTCGAATTCCTTTATTGATTTTAGGTAATTTGAGCTTCTTGGATGTATCTTTGTCATTGTCATTGTTTATCTTTTTAATATCGTTTAATAGATTTAAAGTTTGTTTGGCTAATCTAGTTGACATTGTTGTAAGTTTATTATACAAAAGATTAAAGGTGCACCTTAAATTTACTTGAGGCTTGGCTTTACTTTTTTGGAAGTAGTTCAATTTTATGAGATTTACACTACATACTCCGTCAAATGATGATTGGCTTATTTATGCACGCTTTGATGAACACAACTCGTTGTTTGTAGAACCTGCAAAAAGTGAACATTTATTTTGTATTCTTTTTTTTTTTCCCCCTTTCTTCTTTCCCTTTTCAACAGAGCAGAGTCCCTTTTTACAAGAAAAAAAAAAGATTCCCCCTTTATCCCCTTTATTCTTTATCTGTGATAAAACATAAGCTTTCTCTCTTTTCTCTCTTTCTTTTTTCTTTTAAACAAAAGTTATTATAATCATGTCTGGTAAACTATATATCTTGTATAAATAATGTCGTGTGTTAACCTATCTTTTATAGACCAAACGAACACTCCTTCTGGTGTAAGTTCTAGAATAATAAAATGTTGTCAACTCTGTATTCACATTTATATAGATTACTGTCTTGCGTAAAAAGTTACAAGGCTATGTTGGTTTTGCCAATCTTCCTAATCAAGTACACCGCAAGTCAGTAAAGAAAGGCTTTCAATTCACCTGTATGGTAGTAGGTAAAGTTACTTGGAGAATACATATAAAAAAGGAGAAGAAGCAAAAAGGGGGGTTGATAAAAAGGAAAAGCAGGCAACAAAAAAAAGGAGAAAGAGAAAGGGGGGTCAAGAGAGAGAGATAGAGAGAGATAGAGAGGGGCATAAGAAGAAGAAGAAAAGGGCACTGACTTTTAATAGGTGAATCTGGCCTTGGTAAATCAACTCTTGTAAACACATTATTCAATACACAATTATATCCACCAAAAGAGACAGTTGAATTAACTCATGAGACAACTCAAACAGTTGAAGTCAAGTCAATCACATCAGATATTGAAGAAAATGGTGTCAAGTTAAGACTGACTGTGGTTGATACACCTGGTTTTGGTGATTTTGTGAATAACGAAGAAAGGTATTGTACACACGTGTTGTGTTACCTTAAATGATGCTAAATCATATAAATTAAATAGTTGGAAGCCTATTTTGGACAATATCGAGGCTCGCTTCGATGCTTACCTCGAGCAAGAGAATCGTGTGAACCGTCGTCGTATGGTCGATAATCGTATTCATGCCTGTATCTATTTCATTGCACCTACAGGTCATGCGTAAGTATATACGTATATATATATATATATATTGTAAATGTGCTTATATTGTATACAGCTTGAAGCCTCTTGACATCGAATTCATGCGCCGTCTTCACACTCGTGTCAACTTGATCCCTGTTATTGCCAAAGCAGATACTTTGACAGAGGAAGAAGTCGCTGCCTTCAAGGAACGTATCTTGGCAGATATTGCTTATCATAATATTCAAATCTATCAAGCTCCTGTTTATGAGTATGACGATCAAGAGACTATTGCTGAAAATAAAGAAATCATGAGCAAGATTCCATTCGCTGTCGTCGGTTCAGACAAGGAATTTGATATCGAAGGTGGTCGTCGTGTACGTGGTCGTAAATACCCTTGGGGTGTTATCGAAGTTGATAATGAAGAACACTGTGACTTTGTTAAGCTTCGTCAGATGCTTATTCGGTAAGTAACTTTTGTCCTATTAAAGACACTTAATTAACCATTTAATAGTACTCACATGGAAGAACTCAAGGAGTATACCAATGACGTTCTCTATGAAAATTACCGTACCGAGAAGTTAACAGCCATGGGTATCCAACAAGATCCTTCTGTGTTCAAGGAAGTCAAGTAAGTTAACAACATTCTACTCAAAAGAATGCAATCTCACATAACGACAATAGCCCTGTTCAAAAGATGGAGGAAGAACGACTTGCTCATGAGCAGAAATTAGCCAAGATGGAAGCAGAAATGAGATCTGTCTTCCAGGCTAAGGTACAAGAAAAGGAAGCCAAATTGAAGCAGTCAGAAGAAGAGGTAATGATAGAAATATATTCAAGGGGTGAAATGGCTAACTGTGTTATTGTAGTTGTATGCCCGTCATAAGGAGATGAAGGATGCACTTGAGAAGCAACGTGCTGATTTGGAAGAAAAGAAGCGTCGCTTGGAATCAGGCAGACCCTTGACTCCAGAGAAGACAGCTAAAAAGAAGGGATTTTCTTTCAACAAATAATTCATTTCTCTATCTCTCACATCTTTTAATATCTTTTAATATACACACATCTTTATCACATACGCACACGCTCTATCACGCACACGTACACGTACACGTACACTTTCTTGTCTACCTCCTTTTTTTTATTATATTCATTTACGCTCTAAATAAATTCGTCTAGAAGGTAATCCTTGTCCTGGTACGTCCACGTAGAGCTGTTTGTACTGCCATTTATCCTTTTCATCCTTAATCATTTCCAGCATGACTGTTCCTTGGGTGATTGGGCCCTCAAGATAGAATCGCATAAACAAATGAGGTTTATGTTCTTGGTCTTCGACTACCTGTGATGCTATTCTTCTGTTACGTCTACGACTGTTTCTACTAGGCTCTCCATGTGCTTTAATAGGTTCTCCCAAGATTGAAACGATCTCCTCATTGGCCTTAACTCGGTCGACAGCATCAGAAAAGATGCTGGTTGTACTTTGTGATCCAAATAATTCAGAACCAATATAATATACAATAGCTGATGTCAGTGCGAATCCTGTCAGAATAATACCAACATTAAACGTTGTCTTTGAAGCAACCACGACTGAGGATGAAAAGGTTAATGATATTTCACTCAAGTAAATATAAATACCTTTTTGAGGAGTAGACAGTTCACTCCATGGTTTTGCAGTAGCCAATGCGTTCTGCTTGGATGCTTTGTTTGTATATCGAACAGGGGCACTGTACTGTCTTGTTTTGAGAACAGAGGCTTTTGGAAAACTACTGACGGAACGTTTACTTTATAGAACTATTGGTGTTATTATCATATTTCAATATCTTTTTTGTTTATTCTTTTGAGCTGATTTTACCTTAAAATTCGAAACATTTCAGTTATTGAAAAAAGAAAAGAAAAAAAGAATACAGTGTTTGGAGTTTAAATAAATTGAATGAGCTTGAAGATAAATTGGTCAAATTAAAGTGTATATAGTACTAGAGTTTTATCACCCCTTCCATATCTGTTGAAGCCTGTATCGGTCAACTGCTACTTAAAGTATTACCTTTTCATCTGATACAGCTTGGAGTTCCTCTAGAAATTTGCCACTGTACACTTTGGACGCGTCATTTAAATCCCATAGCGATCTTATAGAGAATTGCCGGGTTTTGCAAACAGTATTATGTATAATCCTTCATATAGAATATCTGTCATAAACACTTCATCTTATCAGAAAGAACAACCTAAAATGCGTTATGCTTAAATAACACGCCATACTCTCTATTCTTATTGTTCATATTTAATTCATGCAATAATCCTGTCGCCTATAGAATGATGCTGTTTGTAATAGTGGGTTCACTCTCTCACTCTCTCTCTCGTGTTGTAATTTTAATTAAGAGGTCGCATAAAGACTCATTGATATATTCTTCAGTGTTGTACATAGTACTGTGTATGCGTGGTGTGTCCAATGCTGTTTGCTGTACAAATGTACTATGCAGACAGTAAACTCGAATTTTTGCATGCATGCAGCGCTTCCCTATTTATTTTACATCCCTTCTCAACCCATCATTAGTCCTTTATTCATAATACAATCCTAAGTCTAAAACAAAAGAGGAAAAGAGAGAAGTGATTTCTTTTGCTTTTACTAGATGATTTAAGCATAATTAATATGTCATATTTAACAGGAGTAAAATGACAATTACCTCTAATTCAGCCAACATATTCTGTATCTTGGATGCTCCTTTTGAAGCAACGTGCAAAATCTTTTTAGACAATGGTGTTGTCGTGCGCTGTGATGACATTCTTCCAAAATACTGATCGGATGATATACTTGATGAACTCTGAAACTGCGCTAGACGACTGTTGTTTGCAGACTGTCGATTTGCGTCATACTCATTTCGACCAAAGTATTGATCTGAAGATATCGATTTTGCATTTCCAAACTTTTCGCGAGCAAATGTGGTATCATCATCGTCGTCATCGTCTTGTTCTCTTTTAATCGTTCTATGATTCTGAGGCGCACTCTTTAAAGACATGATGCCTAGTCTATCAGGATCTTTTTCTTCTTTTTCTTTATTAGCAGGTTGATACATCAATCTTCCAGATAATGCTGTAGGTGACTGTAGCTTAGGAATAGGCTCTGAGTTTGTTGCCAGCAGATGGTTCCGACTACTTCTGCCTATACTATCTTCATCTATCCCTTCTTGTCTCATCCGCTCTTCACGTCGCGCCAGTTCTTCTTGCTGCTGAAACACAGTCGACTGTACCTTTCGTGCACCCAACTTTGATGAATGACCACGTGTCTTGGGTTTGAATGTACGCTTCTTATTGTTCTCCGTGATCTTTTCTAACTGATCAAAAAATTTATCATCTGCTGTAGGCGTAGGTGGTGCCATGAGTTCATCAAAGACTGAACTCTGTGACTTGGGGGGTATGTTGTCTTTTATAGGTTTGAAAATATCTAGATCCTCAAAGTCAGGTGCGGTATTTACAACATCAGGAACTGGCTCGGTTGAAAAGTCTATCAGAGATGAATCGTTCTGAGCTTGTTGCAGTGATAGTTGATCTAAATGAATAAGGTCCACATCATCATTTTCTAGTGCTTTCCCCTTTTCTTGTACTTTTTTCTGTAGCTTGTCTCTATAGGATAAGGCCGTCTTACTCGTGTACTTGGTTTTGAGATCCTTTAAGCTTAATAATGCTTCTCCAAATGCTTCTCGAGCATTAGCGTTTCCTCCAAGTGTCATCATGTCTATTTGTTGCTGTGTCCAAGCATCTAATAATGTGGATCTATTAAAATAAGTTGAATCAGTTCCTCTATCAGATCTTTTCTTGCTTTATGGTCAATTACTTGACAAAACTGATATGAACGCCTAAATTACGGTGAGTGGCTGCACAATCTTGACAAATAAAGATGCCAAAGGTCACAGATGCCCATGTTGGCCCTTTAGAGTAGCAATCAAAGCAACTCTAGAAATAATTTAGGAAACAATAAATATTAGTAAATGAGGTTTACCTTGTTATGCTTGTTTTGAAGCAAGGCCTTTAATTCTGCAGCTGCTTTTGTTTTGGGTAAATTCATATTTGAGGGAAAAGCTCTCTCATAATTTCTACAAAGTACTCCGATATTATGCGGCAGTGCACAGACTGGGTTATTTTTAGGAAAGCGGCGGTAGAATATTTTACCTTTGTAGATAAACATGATCTATGAAGTGAATAGTCGAATAGTATCTGACCAAATTGAAGAGATGTTCGGTTCGCATGGTTACCACACGCAAATACACAACTCCTTGATCAATATTTTTTATTATAGAATGACTATCGATATCAGCAGTTCTGTTTACGTTTATAGATTTATTAAACTTTGGAAGTTTTTTTTTTTTTTTTTTTTTTTTAATTAATAAAGTGTAAAAATAATAAGAAAGAACCACACACATCATTTAGGATTTTTCAATAAATGCCCATTTTTCTTGCTGAAACTTACAATGTTTATATATTTGTACTTTCTTTTATTTGAGCTTTACTACTACAAAAAAGATAAACATCTGGCTTTTTCTGTTCAATTTCCCCTCTTGTACAGTGTTCCTTTTTTATAAACTTTAGATCTTTGTTATAAAAATGGAAATGATTCCCTCCTTACTTTTATATCTTTTGGTGGCAAGATATACTTTACTAGGAAAATATGAGATATTGAGTGAAAGTTTAGTTGACTTTGGGCTTGATGTTGTTGTCCCATTCATATTAATAGAGAGAGTGTGTGAGAGAGATTGTAGTATATGAAAAGAATGAATTTATAGGAGAGAACAAATCAATAGAACACTTTAGAAGAAAGGAACTTGTACGTCATTAGCAGAAGACGATAAAGAAGAAGATGGGTTATTAATATACTGTAGTTAAGGTGTCTGCTTAATACTGATGAAAGCTCCCTTTATGAACTCAATTAGAGTTTGGCAGCAAACGCCTTTTTCTTCATTAATTATTTGCTTTAAAGTGCATTATACCTACTTGTTGTAGGCAAAGAATCGTTACGATGCGTGCTTTTATTAATTCATAAACCTAAGCCCCCCTTCCTTATAAACAAAACTATCAGAGCGAACGTTTTTAAAATCGTGTTCAATAGAATTTCTGTCGCACGAGCCATGGACCCATTAAGGTCATCTTGTTCTCATAAAGTGATGAACTAGAACGGAAAATCATTTGAATGCAACTTTATTTCAGTTCTTTCTGACAGTGACAGTATATCAACATGCATCCATTTGCTTACATAGCACGTCGGTAACTGCAGTGCTTGTGCTTTCATATTTTTTAAATTTAATTTATCAAGATATGTCGAGGGATAAATAAATGCAAATCAAGTAACAGAAGCGTTTACCAAAAGGAGACAACTACACCCACCAAAAGTAGATCACTATTTACAAGACGGAACCCGTATTTCACTATTACCTAATCAGATCTGAGCTTATTAGTCAATTCCGGACACTTTTTTTTCCCCTCTCCCTCTATTCTTATGCTCCCTAAGTAATTTTACCTTCCCCTCATTTTATTTTGTGTCTCCTTCTTCTTTTGTTACCCAGGAATAAAATATGTCTATCGTGCTTGTATTATATTACTTTGAGCGGGCTTTCGTCAATACTATCATATCTGCATATAATACATGTGACCGTGATATCGACTCTTTCAAAGGAAATATAAAGACAGAAATACTCCAATATGGTTCAAATCAATTGTATATCTAATCATATACGAATGAGCTGTTTATACTTCTTTTCAATATACTTGTATTGTCCTCAGAGAGAGAGAAAGAAAGAAACTCCTTTCTTTTTTAAATTCCTGGTATAACAAGCATGCCAATGCGTACCTCCTTAACTATACTTTCTTTTCTCGTCATTTGCTAAGCTCCCTTCCGTTGTCATTTCTACTTTTAATTGTCGTTGTAATAATTCTGTGATAAACAAGTATTAGTATAAGAGTAACAAAAAAATATCGTTTTCGCTCCACGTCTATATATATATATACTCTTTCTTTTTAAGACCCTTTTCAATTTTGTGTTATATCATGCAGAGCATACCTTACTATACTTACATACACAAGCACATAGAATGATGGATAAAAGCTCCTATATCTATTAATATGATGCATTATGGGGTAAAGAATTATTGTTCGATCACCGTACTTGCCCTTATTTTAATGGCCTGAAACAGTAGGGCCTCTTTAGAAGGACTAGAAGCTAAAATGAAAATACACAACCCAGCATTTTGACATACACTTGTCTCTCTTTTTTCCTCCTTTCTTTGGAATTTAAAGCTTTCTCCCCTTCCCCTTCCTATCATGTATCTCTCTCTCTCTCTCTGTGCTCTGTGCTCTGTGCTCTGTCTCTCCTTTCATGTGGTTACCTTTATTTTATTACCTTGTTCCAAAATCCTTTCTTTATAGCACTATTTTCTCCACACTATCTAACCTTTGTTACATTTCTGACAAGCATCCTATTTTTTCCCCTTCCCATCATCAAACTTTTACCTTCTCCCTTTCTCCTAGCCCTTTCATTGTTCGGATCGGTGATACATTCAATTGTATATAAAGACGGAAAAGTTAGTTTTCTTTTTTAAATACATCTTTCTTTCTTACTCTTCTTTTTATTCAAACAACAACAACAAGAAAGCAACAATGACCCCTGATATGTTAATGCAGCCGTTTGAGCAATCATTCACAGTTGTACCAGTAAACCATGAGTACTTTAACAATGACAACATCATGATGATGAATCAAGATAGCTATATTTTGGGATACAGCGTGCCTGTTGAAAACCTTGACTTCCGTCCTACTTTTTACAACCCATTTGAAATCAAGCATAGACGCCGTACTTCTCGTGCTCAACTCAAGATTCTTGAGAAATCCTTTTCAGAGAATCCCAAGCCTAATGCGACTGTACGTCGAATCCTTGCTCAACAGTTAGACATGACGCCTCGAGGTGTACAGATCTGGTTCCAGAACCGTCGAGCCAAGGCCAAGTTGTTGAGACGCAAGTCTGCTCGGACCGAATCTTCTGATGCTTCTTCTGCCACGCCTTCGTCCTTTCCCACTCCTCCTCAAGAAAAGTCACGATCTCCCACGAGTTATCCTCAGATGTTGAACGATGTGAATGCAAGGTCTGTTGCCACTGCTGCTGCTGCCTCTTGTATCTTTGATGCTTCCAAGTGCGCTTCTTCTATTAACTGCAAGAAGGAAGATAATGCCGCATACCTTTCTCAATGCCAACATACAGACAAGTTGGCTAAATTGCCTCTGCATCCTCTTGGTTCTGAAGGTTCAAGAGAGCTTGAGTATCCTGTAATGAATGATGAATGGCGACGAAAGTCCTGTCCTTCCCTTGGCTCTCAATGTTCATACAAACAAGACTATGAGCAAGCAATGTGGTCTCCCGAGTACACCGACTACCAACAAATGAACACAAGACGCATGACAGCAGAGGATATCTACCAGAACAGATGCATCCCATCCTTTGCACTCTCAAGAAGCCCTATGCATGGTTACAATGAATACAACAGCGCTTCACCATCCACAGACTTTTTCCACACATTCAATCACTCACCCATCTCTCAACAAATGACACCTAAGCTCTCCACTGGCTCCCCTATTTCGGTTGAAGGCGGCTACTATGACTCCTGTCTTGATTTAATATTATCGTCCTCACCCTCACCAGCTCCTATGCTATAGGCCACCCCCCTTTGATATAGAAAAAGGGCACTGTCATTAAGCCCCCCCTTTTCATAACTTTTTTTTTCTACACTTTCATTTTGTTTCCTCCTTGCATTTTTAATTTAATTTATTTTAATTTACAAGCCCCCCATAATTCACCCCCTTCTTTTGCAGAAAAAAGAAGGGCTCAATCATTTCTATATTCAATTATGCCTTTTATTGCATTTTAACATCATTTTTTTATATATCATTGCAACTTTTTGTATATTTCTTCGTAGACCTTTTTATTGGGAAGAATTACGAGTTTTAATATGCTTTAACCCTTTTTGTGTGTATATGCTTCTTACTATATTCCCCCATTCGTTTTCTTAATATACATTTTACATGTAGACTTTTGTTTTTGTGCGGTTTGTTGTCGAAAAGCAAATAATAATAATAATAATAAAAACTCATAGAAAGGATTTTTATTTGTTTTATATACAAATGTGTGCGCGTCTTATATACATAAATTACTTTACTTTTGATCTAACGTAGAATAAATTATATGCTGCTTTAGTCTAAAAGAAACGATTAGGGACACAGGCTATATTGTATTTTGTTTCATCTTACAACTATCTTGCTCTCATCGATCGTAGAGAACTTGCTGTCATCAAAGAAATGCCATTGGTTTCGATGTCCATCTTTGACAAAGGCAGTATCTATCATAAAGTGTTATTTAGATAATACTAAAATCATATAAAACTTACAGTGACCACCCGATAGAGAACCATAGTGATTCTAGATATACAGTGTCAATCTCTCTCTCCTTCATTTGAATTAATAATCATTAACCTACCGATACAGCATACAAGTCATAAACAGAGAGTGATCGATCGTAACAAGTCTGATCTGGTTGTGTAGATCTTGTAATATAATTATGTAAATCTAATCCTCTATTTTGAATCTATTTTAGTACAAATAAAAAGTAATCAAATTATACTTACTTTGTAGGATATTTGACTATACAGTCAAGCTTGTTCTTGAACAGACCATCTGCAGAAAACCTCTTTAGGTGAATCAAGAGCACATCGGGTAATTTAGATATCATGAGCTGCTTTGTGGCTTTACGCTTTTTACAGCATCTAGGACAATTCCATGCATCCTCCTTTTCCAAAACTTCCTCTTTCACAAAATAATCCAAGCATTGGTATAATGTCACATTCGACAGTTTCAGTTTCTTGGCTGGTATCGGGAGAGATAACGACATGAAGGGAGAATAGGTGCTCGAGGTATGTTTGCAGGTTAGACAGGTCAATCGACTACGGTATTGTCCTTGAAACAGACTGACCACAATACTCGTATGTCTGCTAGTATACTTTTCCCAGGCCAAAGCACTTGCTTGCCAATCCGGTAACTTTTCAAACTCTGCTTCCTCTTCCCTTGTCATCTCGGTTATTCTGCTCATGTTGCTCGGTACGGCTGCCAAGTTCACATCCTCGTGCAGTCCGTCTAATAAGACGGTCAGAAACTCTTGAGAGTCGTGCTGATCATTACCACCAAATCGCGGAGCAAATTTGATGACGGCTTCCTATAATAAGACATATTAACTATCAAACGGGGTTTTTCTGTATAGTACTTTACTCTAAACGTCATGGGAGACACAAAGTTGTAATTTTCACTCCACATAGCCCTTAGTAGATCTGCGAATCTTTCTGATAGTAAGCCTCCCGTTCCCATCGTATTATGACGATTGATGTGTTGTCTAAAGACACCAGCTAAAAAAGAGAAAAGGCGATTAGAGGGGGGGGGGATTTTATAATATAAACAACTTACATATAAAGTATCTTGCAAACGGCAGAGTTCCGCTTAAGCATTGAATGATTGAATTCATATAGCATGTATTGCCAAGGTTCTTTAGGCCAGTTGTGCCTATAGCGATAAGCCCTCCTTGTTGAGAGATCACATTAGAGGGTGTACTATGAAGATTGCTGGTGGACGTATGATGAAATTCGCCAAGAGTCGATGGTCTACTCACTGTGATCGATGGTTCAACAGAAGAGGTGATTGCCTTGTGTGCCAAGTTGTTACTGTCACTATGTATTTGCATAGGAGGCACGTCATACAGTTTGCTGCTGGTAGTAGTAAATCCGTTGAAAGGATTGTCAATAAACGTTCGTCGTCTATGAAGTTTAGCGTAGGTTGGAGGAGCAGGCCGTAAGTCAACTGTAGGTTGCATTTGTATCGAATCTGTTGGACTTGATAACATAGCATTGGGTGATTCAGTTTTCATAGTCATCATCTCTGGGTATCTTGTTGTAATTGATTCTTTTCTTGGAGCAGTCGGTAGTGGTTGCGGCTTGGATATGGGTAGGTTTACTTTGTGCTGTTGCTCTTTTTTGCCTGTGAACTATATACAATAATACTGGAGTTAGGCAAGTTATGTAGAATATAAATACATGTCCCTACATAGTCGTATACGCTGTTGCTACTGCTTCCAGTCGTGCTTACGCTGGATATACTTGTAGTGCTTTTAAACCAACTTTTCTTCTCCTTAATGACTGGGAATTTATATATACCCCTTTCCCCAATGACGAATTGCCACGCATCAAATCCACCAGCCAGCATCATCGGTGGGTGCTTCAGTTGATGTGACTCTAGGACTCTTCTGAGGTGCTTTAATGGCGCATCAGCTGTTTCAATAGTTTTGGAATGTTGGTCATAATATACTATCAGGTCAAATCTATCTCGCTTTATAAAAAGTGATCGTTCTATACTCGGGTTGACGACTAAACTTTCTTCAATTTGACGAGCTGTGGTGCTAAGAAAAAGGGGGTTGTGGTGGGTTAATAGCTTTCCATAGTATATATATATATATATATATAAATTACTTACTCTTTACCGAGCACACTAGGTTCAATCTGGACGATCCACTTATGTTGTATACATCCACTTGTAAATGTGTCTCGACTTCGTACATCGATGAGTAAGATAGTAGGGGTATGTTGTCGTACCTGGATTCTGGACGAAAGATCAAGGGGCTCAATCGTTGTGCTCTCAGGAAACGTGTGATTGGTCCACGAGGGAATAATGCTTACGTTATTCGATAGTGTCAGCTTGGATATGTCGTGCGTCAATGCTGTCATGCCATTTCCACTTTTTATCGGTGTAGAATTGGATGATGATACTGTGATCGGTGCCTGACGTAACGGAGACGATCGTTGTGATACGTTGGGTGATGTTATGTTGGCATGTGCCATGATGTTTTGTCTAGCAACAGCCGATGATAGATCATTCATCGAATAATTATACAATTCATTGTTGTAGGCATAGGATGGTAGTTGAAGAGGTACATGACTGTGGTAATAAAAGGATGACATCTGTCCCAACTGCTGCTGGTAGCTGTACCAGAAATCGATCTTTGACGCAAGGTCCCTTAGGATCACTACTATTTCATTATCCGTTCTCTAAAGCATGTTTATTATCATGGCTTTCTGTTGTATATACACTTACTTTTCTTAATTGAGCATATAAAGGATCTGTTTTAATCTTCAAGTAGCTTGAATGCAATCGTACAATCTCAATCATGATGGTTGATCCTTTCATATAAGCAACGTATGCATCTTCTAAATCATTTACAAGTAATGCTACATCACCCTACAAGTTTAAAAATAGAGGTTAGTCAATAAAAGGTTGCATCACACTGATATACCTGTTGGTAAAGTTTCTCAGCGGAACTAATCCAGCTTTTGATGCTGTATGTCTCAATCTTGGATCTATCAACAAAGGCACGCCGCTGTAACTCAGCAACAGAAGATGCAAACTGTGGTAAGCTTGGCATTTGGTTATTGTATTCTACATTATATGAAGCAGACATTGAGAAGCTAGTTGCATGAACTCCAAGTTGAGAGAAAAAGAAAAAAAGGAAATTGCCCTAAATACTCTAAAAATAATTCATGCCACAATTCTTTGTTTGCCTTTATAGAATCGGGAAATAAACAAAAGCTGTTTCTGAACAATGTCAACCGCGCGCGCATTGTGTCTCTTTGTAGTACGAAATCAGTTGCAACAAAGAGAGACAAGACGGAATTCTTTTTTTTTCTCTTTTGTCTAGAAATGTTATATTAATGATGGCCCAGAGTTAAAGATGAGCAATAGTTATTGACAAAAGGATAGCCAAGTTAGTAAATACTGAAAGGGATGTAGCCTCTTTTTCATTACATTTTTATAGTTGATCAACAATAAGATCTCTCTACAAGGTTACTCCATTTCCCCTTTATGCTCACTCGTAACATGAACGGTTTTATTATACGAAAAATGATAGAGAGAGTAGCAAAATATATATCACTCAATGAATCTAAAGTAAATCGGCAAAGCCTTTCAGCACTATTATCATTTAAAAGCAGCTGAGAATAAAGCGTGATATTTTTATTGACTTCGAGCATTCATTCAGATAAAAGAGGAAGTGTTCTCGGCTCATTATTGACCAATGAAATTTAAAGGCGGCTACTACTTTTGTATGAAATAAAGATTTACTTGATGATCACTTTAAAACTGCACTTACCACGCCATGGCAAATTTTAGGGAGTAACTTGATTCTTGCTTGTTCTCTTTATAGAGTGTTTCTTACAAACCTAAAAAAGAAAGGGCGACAAACTGAGTTGTAAAAAAAAGTGACAATCTCGCCAAGGGGACCTTCAGATAAGCCGAGCTTACTTGGCGTTCACTTTTCCCATGAACATGTATCGTTCATTTAAATTTCTTTCTTTTTCTAACACAAGATTATTTAATTCTGTCTTGCATCGAAGGATGTCTACTGCTTCCTTAAAAGAGAAATACTATGCATATGCTTCTCCTCCTTATTGTCGCTTGGAGGCCAAACCTTTCTTTGACACTCTTACTTCTAAAGAAAAGCATTATGCACACTTTATTTCTCGAGCCTCCTTTGAAGGAACTCGCGTTGTTATCACTCAGACCAATCCAAAAGCCTTGTCTATATATGACATGATCATCAAGGCATTCACCAATGACCAAGGTGACATGATCAACCCTCAGGAATTACGTGCAGCCAGGTATACATATAATTTGATTTGGTCACACATATTCATAATTATTAAATAGTGGCGTAAATGATGAGACCTTTGACGAGTTCTTGCAATACTCTGCTCAATTTCTTGGTAACCTTAGCAACTATAAATCCTTTGGTGATGAAAAGTTTATTCCAAGACTTGACTGTGCAGATTTTGAGAAAATTATCAAGGCAACAAACAATAAACATGCCATTGCCCTATTTGAGCGATCCCGTGGTGAAATATATGATGTTGAACCCATATCCCGCAATTTACTAGGATACCCTGACGATGGACATATCTCTGGTTATTACTCTGACAACATCACCAAGGAGGACATCAAGCTTGTCCAGCATTTTTGCGAAAAGAATAAGATCTACTCTTACAATACTCGCTTGTTCAAGACTGACGACGGTTACGAATTAAGAGTAGCTGCTGCGGAAGATGCACAAAACAAGACGTATACTTTAGATAATGGTCAAAAGCTTCATGTTCGCTATGGCGACTTTAAAGAGCAAATGAGCAAGATTGCCAAGGCCATTCAAGATGCAATTCCTTATGCTGCTAACGACACTCAAACCAAGATGCTCAAGCATTATCATGATTCATTCCGTACTGGTTCTATCGAGGCACATATGGATTCTCAACGTGAGTGGCTAAATGACGTTGGTCCTGTGGTCGAGAGCAACATTGGATTTATCGAAACCTACCGGGACCCGCACGGTGTCCGTGCCGAGTGGGAAGGATTCGTTGCAATGGTCAACAAAGAGCAAACCAAGCAATTTGATAATCTCATCGCAAACCGTTCGCTCTTTATTTCTTCTCTTCCTTGGCCTACTGAATTTGAGCGCGATACACTAAACAAGCCCGACTTCACTTCTCTAGAAGTGCTCTCATTTGCCACTGCAGGCATTCCCGCAGGCATAAATATTCCTAATTATTCAAACATTACTCAAGTTTACGGCTCAAAGAACGTGTCTCTGGGCAATGTCATATCTGCTCAAGCACCAAATGAGCAATACCCATTTGTTCGACAAGAGGACATCGAAACCTACCGAAAGTACCTCACTCGTTCTTTCCAAGTCCAGGTCGTCACACATGAACTCGGTCATGGTACGGGCAAACTCTTTTCTGAAAATGAAGAAGGAAAGTTTAATTTTGACCGTCAGAGCGTGATTCACCCGTTCACAAAGGGGCCTGTTAAGACATGGTACAAGCCTGGCCAAGACTTTAACTCTCTATTCAAGAGTATTGCCGCAAGCTACGAAGAATGTCGAGCTGAAAGTATCGCTCTCTCAGTTTCGCCTAATCCTGACATACTAAAGTTTTTCAACTATGAAGGTCAAGAGGCTGATGATGTGCTCTACACCATGTACTTGAATATGGCCAGAGCTGGTCTTGTTGCGCTCGAGTTCTACAACCCAGATGCCAAAAAGGTATACAAGGGACAAAACACATTAGATTGCATCACTCATTGCTTTATTTTTATTTTTTTTTAAAAAAAAAAATATAGTGGAATCAAGCTCATATGCAGGCTCGTTATGCTATCATGAACGTCATGTTGAAGGCTGGCCAAGATTTCCTTAAACTGGAACCTTGTGTTGTTGACGGTAAAGACAGTTTCGAAATACATATGGACAGAACCAAGATCAGATCTGTCGGAAGACCTGCTGTCTCTGAGTTCTTGACAAAACTTCAGGTCTATAAGGCTACAGCTGACGTAGACAATGGCACAAAGCTCTACTTGGAAGCTACTCATGTACCCGAAGATTGGCATAAGATTCGAGATATCGTGATTGCCTTCAAGCAACCTCGAAAATCGTTTATTCAAGCAAACACATTTATTCAAGATGGTAATGTTGTTCTCAAGGAATACGAAGCTTCGCCTATTGGAATGATCCAGTCCTTTGTCGAGCGTTGTGTATAGTAAATTTGTTCATCCCTTTCTCTTTTTTTTTTATGTATTTGCGAGTAAAATCTAATAGTTTAGAGATCAATGGATGGTTTTGGTTTGAATTTCTTTGCTGCTCTATCTGAGGGCCTTGCCACAAACTGTTGTCCATAAATAGTAAATGACTTATCCAGCTTCTTGATGTATATATTGAATATGCTCGTATTTTTGGGTATCTCTACACACATTTTATTGTAAATACCTCTTGTAGTACAAATGATCTCTTTCACTTACGCTTTAATCTATTCTGTCTCGTAATGATTTTGAATGTTGAGAGTGTCTCTTGAACGACAATGCCTGATACACCCACATAAGATGGATTTGTACTCTGAATGACTGTAAACGGTGCTCCATGAAAATCGGCCTTGATCAGCTTTTGTTCAAAATTGGCTTCACCTTTATCCAATAAGGTATCCATGTACCCTTGCCATAGCTCAGAGAGTGGTTCAAATAGTTTATATTGATGTGCTTCTTTTGGAATCTCGTATACTTTTAGTACTCGCTTTTCTTTGGCTGTCAGTTTACGATCCTTTTTCCTCTTGAGCTTCTTTTTCTCCTCTTTTTTTTCTTCTTCCTTCACAAATGTATGCGATCTGTCAATGTAAACCGGCCGAAGTTCATCAACAAGTTTGTCAACATTGGTCTGTGGTGAAATAAACTCCTCCATAAGTCCCTTGACTGCAGTCTATATACAACAGTGTTAGAATAGGTATATATATATATATATGTGTGTGTGTGTACCAATGCAGTCTTTCCACTTGCTGTTGTTGTGCCTGATAGAGGTTGATATACATTTTCTCCTTTACTCTTGTTCATGTCAAATTACTATTAGAGGAAAAACACGAAAAATGACACAGAATGTCTTTGGATACTCTCAAACGAAAAGAAGTCACTAATGACTTTAAGCCGGTGATACAAAAGGACAACTTCTTTCCAACATGTCATCAAAAAGGAAGCAAGTGATAGTCTCCATATTCCTCTAGAGCAAGCATGACGCCATTCAATCACTGTTTGTATTTGTATAAGGATATCTTTATTTAAGAATTCCATTTATTTCCCTACCGCCCAATTGGCTACATAAGAAAAGTTGGCAAACTGTTGTTGCTCTTCTGATGTCAACATTGCGTTTACGGGTGTCAAAATAGGTATTTCTCTGGTAAACTCTTCATCAAAGTTGGAAGTGTCTGCTCTACCAGTAATAGTAGGTATAAACGGAGGAGGAACACGTTTAGCCAACATATCATCCCAATTGACGCCAGCAAAGAAAGGATGATTCTTGACTTCTTGTGCATCGCCTTTACCACCACCAAGACGTCTTTGAGGATTACGTTCGAGCAACTGTTTTTTTTTGTATCATTAAAAAGAGAGAAAAAGAAAAATTAAAAGGAACTTACTGCTTCACAAATAGCAACCGAACTCTTGGACATGTTGATTGGATATAGGATGTTATCTTCCAGTACAGCATCAAATATTTCATCTTCGTCTTCTCCCTTGAATGGTGACTATACATCATTTAAAACACTTTCTATATCTTTTCTTTCTTTCTGTTTTTACCTGTCCCAGCAGCATTTCATACAGCAGCACACCAAATGCCCACCAATCTACTGCGCGTCCATAACGATTCTCAAGTAATATTTCAGGCGCCATAAATTCAGGAGTTCCACAAAACGTGTTTGTAGTGTTATTACCCCACATATTCTCTTTACAAAGACCATAATCAGCCAACTTAATGTGTCCATCCAAGCATAACATAATATTATCAAGTTTTAGATCACGATATATAATTCCGTGCTTGTGAAAATATTCAAGTGCCAACAAGACCTCACAAGCATAGAACTTGGCTCGAGCTTCTGAAAACTGTTCTCGCTGAATGTGAAGCATGAGATCACCTCCACTAACATACTCCATCACATAATAGATTCTTGTCTCTGTCTGAAAAGTGGAGTGTAGATTCACCAAGAAAGGATGTCGCTCCTGGTTTGCAGTCAAGAATATGCGTTTTTCAGAACGCGTACTTTCCACTTCATCATTGTCCAGGACAAATCTTTTCTTGAGGATCTTGATAGCATATAACTCATTGGTATATTTCTCCTCTGCAAGCATGACCTTTCCAAAATTGCCTTTGCCCAACACAGCCAGTAAATTGAAATCGTCAAGGCCGACCTTACGATTGACCTGAACTGGTGTTCTCAAGGGCAAAGATGACTTTTCACCAAGAGAGGCTTGACTGCTGAAAAGATGGGTTATCGCTTGGAATGAGTTGGAATCATAAACTGATGATAACGGACGAGATGAAAGTGGATTTAGTTTATGTACAGCAGATGTCGATAATGAAGATTGTAAATGAATATTGTCATGTTGTTGTTGTTGTTGTTGTGACGATTGGGTATTGAACAAAGAGGTAGAGAACAATGGTCTTTGATGATTATCTAAACCATGTTGTAAGGAGCCTTCATGGAATGTTCTTCGACGATTGTTGGCCGCTTTCATTTCGCTTATCATCAAATTGGCCTTTTCCATGGTCATGCCACAGAAATCAGGTATGAAGTGAGCACATTTTGTATGACAAACAACTCCACATTCTGTACATTTCTGAGCACCTCTAAATCCAAGTGGTAGCATAAACCCACAGTGACAGCACCAGTTGGCGCCGAGAATGATGGTTAATGATTCAAATCTATGCGGAATATGATGCTTTAGCTCATCTTCATCGTGCTCCTATATGATATGGATTAGTACATATTCAAACTGAATATTGGTAAAGCATATACGGATTTAGATGTTAATCTTGATTTGCACCGAGTCACGACTTGAGCATAGCATTTTCTATGGCATGCCAAACTACAGTCTACAATAAGCAGTTTGAGTTTCTTGCCTTTTCTTTTCTCTATTTAGTACCTTCACATTGGAACGTCACTTTAGCCATAAAGTCTCCACACAGAGCACATTTCATGATGTGATAAAAGCGTCTGGCCACAAACTGATGACCATTCATCTCATGCACTTCACCTTTCCTTTCTCTTACTGCACCTGCTCTTCCAAGTTTATCCATTGGCCTTCGTTTGACATTTTCACGTACTACAAAGTAAAATATCTCTTAGAGACACTTTACGATTGGACATGCTTTTCTTACCAAAGTTAATCTCCAAGAATATACGTCCAATGGGTTCAACATCAAACCAAGCTGATATACTATTATCCGACGCATTCTTTGCCTTACTTGTGCTATTTTTGTGCTGAATCATGGAAGCATTATCATCACCATGCTGCTGTGCAACTTCGGCTGGTACCCAATTTGGATCAGCCTGTTCTGTTTCCAGCTTCTTCTTACGCAAGCTCTCGGAAATATCGGAAATTTTCAGCCAAAGCAAGCCTATGGGCAACGTACGGTCGCCTGATTGGTCATAGATGAGCAATTCGACCTCGGTCGCCTTATCGACATACATCTCAAATGAGTCTGTCCACTTATCGTTCTTGGAGGGCCTTGTACGGAACTGGATGTTGCCATCGATCTTGACCATGACGGTTGTTTGCGGATCGCGAAATAATCGAGTAGGAGCATGTGCAAGCTCGTGTGCTTCGAGAATCTTTAGCTGAAGTTTACCTGTCACAGGCTTACGAGCACCTGGTAAGAGACCAAACTTGCGTGTCTCGAACTGATCGAGTATTTTCCCTTCCTCGTCTTCGCCTAAGTATAGATCCTTATATTTCTTGACCGCATTGGTCAACAAGGTCATCTTTTCTTGACACTCGAGCTGTTTTTCATGTAACTCTGTTTTTCGTCGACGATCTGCTGCTGATGTAGACTGTTCCAAAAGTTGATATAGATTACGTATACCCTCTTGCACTTTCTTCTCCACGTCTACTTTGTATTCCAGCTCGTGTAGTTTTAAAGATACCTTGGCTTTGTTGATAGGCGTATCTGCTTCCAAAAGATCTATTCTGTATGATAAGAACAGGGTATACCATTGTATATATTGTAGTTACCGAGATTCGTGTATTTCTTATCGTCGTCGTCTAATGGCTCATCAAGGGGTTCGGTAGGAGAAGATACCAAAGGTTGATTAGGCAGTATCGTTGGAGTATCTGGGGGAGGTTCAGAATTGGAATTGCTGTTTACAGAAGCACGGCTTTCCCTTACTTTCAAACGACGTAGTTCTTCAGTAAAGTAATCAATATAGCGTTGGCATTCTCTTATCTGAGTATCACATTGAAGTTGAGCATTGCGATCCTTTAGTATTTTACGTAATTCAATCGCTTTTTCTTTTAATTGTATGTTTTGCTCAATCTTTGACTGAACTTCTCTAATGCGCGCTTCAATTTCCTTTTTGTCTAGACTTAATAACTGCTGTTAACTGTATCTATAATATAACTTTACCTCCATCATCTGTTTTCCCTTTTGACCAAAAAAGAAAGAAAGGAAAAGAGAGGGGGAAGAAGGTATGCAGTGACTGAATTTTTTTTATGCACTCTTTCTCAAATACCAAAGTCGCAAGTTGACAAAAATAGAAGTTGTGTATTTTCAAAGCGTTGTCAGTTTGGTCTCATTATACCTTATCCTGTGGCTGCCAATATTCCCAAGCAGAACAAAGTTGCTGTATATGATAGGAAACTAGGCTGGCTACCTGATAGCAAACCCATGTCATTTCCAAAACACGCCCTATTTCTACCTTTTTTATTTATATTTCCTTTTTACATTTTTTGTCCTTGTTTCCCAAAAGGGGTTAAGCATTAACTTCCTAACGACCTTTATTTTTGTCAACTTGTGACTTTTATTGAGAGCGACGATGGTATTTGAGAAAGGACACATTTACCATTCATTGGTATTTCTGCAAGGCGCGTCGGCAACTATGTAGACATACTATCAGCTATTATTAATGTTTCACCTTGCTTATGCGGTATGCACGAATTCGGTTAAACATACGCCCGAAGTCATTTCCTTTTTTGAACCACTGTCACTTTTGTGTGTAGGTTCACTAATCAGTCAGATCAATATGAGCGGAAATCGTCATCATCTTTTTTTTGGGGAATAATATCCATTAAGCACAATTAAATAATTAGGTCAAAGGAGATGCTGAGAAGGACATTTGTTATGCTTTATTAATAGTAAATCAAGTGAACGGCCAAAGGGGAAACAATTTCATCAGCACTGACTACTTTTATCTTGTAAACAGCAGAAGAGATTTTGTATAGCCAAAGGCAGTCTTTATTTGTCTTTGCATCAAATACTTTGACGAAGGCTAGTAACCTTGAGTCTCCGTTAGGAAGCATGTATCGCAAGTATGATACAACTTCGCTAAAGTAGATTAACTCTTTAATTGAGGTTCTAGGCCCGTTTTATCTGTTCACATTGACCTTGAGGCAGAGTTTAACAAAGAAGCATGTTTTGTTGCCTTCTCTGTGGTTCATCAAACATCCAGACACAGTCTGGTCTGGGCTTCACGCTCTACATCCAAGCTCGACAATACTTCTAGAATCAAGATCAGTGTGAACACCAGGGCTTTGATATTCAAAATACTTCTTCAAGAAAGGGGAGCAATCAAAGCCCAAGATGTCGGCACTGTTTCCCAACTCTACGCGACTAATGGGTCCCCAGACCTCATATTCAATCTCTTCGTTGTCATCCAGCAAGATCTCACCAGTCTTCTCTTTAATTTCCACCGCAGCCATACATTCTATCCAATGCAGCGAAGCAAGCTCAAGCAAGACATTGCCGCTGTTGGTAGTAGGACTCTTTCTTGATTTCATCCTTGACTTGTATTCTTGTATTGTTCTCTCAATGGAGAACGCGGCATAAGAAGGCATTGACCCCAAGTACAAGATCAGATCTAGGATGTGCAGTAAAAAATGTTGGTTTATGCTAAAAATCCATGGCTGAAGCTGGCCTGCATCGACAAGTTCTTTCAACCAGGAATTCCATTCTAAGATTATTGACCTCAGCTCTTCCATATCCTTCTTACTGATTTCCCTTTGGCAGGCAAGATTGGTGATCTTAGATGTACAAATGACCTTTTGTTGAATTTTTTATCGAGATAGCAGCCTGCAACTGTCGTTGGCAAACTGTATCTCAAAAATGAATCCAGTCCACTGAACGGTTGTATTCACTGTCTATACTTTCAATTACACCAGAGAAGGCGGTTGGAGTAAGCAGGCACGATTCTCTCAATAGTGAATTGATGTCCTAGATATCCTTATTCCGCAATCGTAAAGGATGCTCAGATTGCTTGCTGACAGTGAATGCATCAGTGGTGATCATGTTTGCTATTTGTGGCCCAATCTTGTTCTCAAATAAGTGCAACAACTCCACAGAAAAGAAAAATGCCATCTGATTTGGTACTACTTTTTATTAAGAAACGAATGGTTGTTTTAACATAATAAATGACAACTTTATTTAATAAGTTGATATTACTTGTATTCATAGTTAATGATGCTTACTTTTTCTAATTGTTTGGTGTGTTTTTAACAATTTAGAACAACCAAAGAAAAGAGAAAGAAAGGCATCAACAAGAGTGTTATTCATAACAGAGGAGTTTAACTGTCATGTGCTTAATTATTTATTTTCTCCTATTTCACATCATAAAATACTTTCAGATTCATTCAGACTTGAATGGATGAGATGAATCGGACATTAAACTAAGAGGATGTGTAGCAATGTACAAAGTAGTCACGAACGTCGGTTTTTATTGGTAAGACGACTGCGCCTTCAGTAAGAATTCAGCTGGTATAAAAGCAATTTTTTTCTTTTCTCTTGACAGAAAAAAAAAATTTTAATCTCTTTTCTTAATCAATCATAATGGCTGTTCGTGCTCAATTTGAAAACAGCAACGAAATTGGTGTATTTTCTCGTTTAACCAACAGTTACTGTTTAGTTGCCCTTGGTGGTTCTGAAAATTTTTACAGGTAAACGAAAAGAAAACAAGAAGAGGAAAAAGTATTGATAAGAGTATATAGTGTCTTTGAAGGAGAATTAGGCGATGTGATTCCTGTTGTTCATACAACTATTGCTGGCACACGTATTGTCGGCCGCTTGACTGCTGGTAACAAGAAGGGTTTACTTGTTCCTAGTACAACTACCGATCAAGAACTTCAACACTTGCGTAACTCCCTCCCTGATAACATTGCTGTTCAACGTGTTGAAGAACGTTTATCAGCTTTGGGTAATGTGATTGCTTGTAATGACTATGTTGCTTTGGTTCACCCTGATATCGATCGTGAAACTGAAGAGATCATTGCTGACACACTCCAAGTCGAAGTTTTCCGTCAAACTGTAGCAGACAACGTCTTGGTTGGATCTTACTGTGCTATTAGTAATCAAGGAGGTATCGTTCATCCCCGTACATCTATTCAAGATCAAGATGAATTATCAGCTCTCTTGCAAATTCCATTGGTTGCGGGTACTGTCAACCGTGGTTCTGATGTGATTGGAGCAGGTTGTGTTGTGAATGATTGGTGTGCCTTTGCTGGCATGGATACCACTTCCACTGAATTGAGTGTGATGGAAAGTATCTTCAAGTTGCAGGATGCTCAACCTACTGCTATTGTCAATGAATTGAGAGATACATTGGTTGATACTTACTCATAGATTATATATTTTTGCATTGTATAATTTTTATTCCACGCACATACACAAACTCACTCACATGTTAACACTGTAATATAAACTCTTTCTACCCTTTTTTTATTGCAATAAAAAGTCTATATTTTTTCAAGGGCAATAAAAATACGATTTGATGTGGTATACTTATTAATGTGTAGATGAATTCTATAAATCAATTTTGCTGATGCAAAGAGAAAACGGTCCTTTTTTATACGTGACCATGTTAGACTCTGATATGTATCTAATTCCATAGATACTAAGCTTGAGACCTTTCCACTAACAAGTAATAGCTTCGAACCGACTCATGATGGTTGATGTTTGGAAGCGCTTGGCCTACATCTTTAACATGCACTGTTATAAAATCTTGCCTTTTTTGACGTCACTTTTAACTCCTTTTAAGCTTGACTTCTCTTCAATAGAAAGATAGTCGATGTCGTTATTAATGTTACAAAGAATAAAGCCTACACGTTGGTTGTTTACATCTTGAATCCCTTCGTAATGTTAGAATAACACTCTGATCGCTTTGAGCTGAAGTGATTGTCGTACATAAAGGTGTTACCCCACACAGAAGCATAAACTTGCGATCGGTGCCAAGATTCATTGCGGTTTTTAGAAAGCAGTTGACGAGAAGACCAGAGCTCAGTTGCATTTGCTACAGCTTATCGTAAGTACCGATACAAGTCTAAATCTTTCATGGCATAAAGTTCACTTAAAGTGTTTCCATTTCACTGTCGTTTTTGCATTTCACGTATGGTAGGTAAGACAGTGTCATTGATTTCCGTTCGATCGCTGTTGTCATTGGTTGGAGAGAGAATGAAAGATGGGCTTTAATCTCTTTGATGTACTCTTCGTATCTTTTGGAGATTTTGTCTGTAATCAGCCTTGTAATTCAAAAAAGGCTATTGAGTCAGTGGTTTGTGAATTTCATTGCTTATTAAAAGAAGAGCTGAATATTATTAAGTTTGTGAATAGAGAATCTATGACTGCTTCTCATATTAATGCTGTCAATGCGATTATTTATGAATGTTGTCAATGTTATTCTTTTCAGATGCGATAGAGAAAATTAGAATGTATGCTCTACTATAAGATATTATTATAACTTATGTCAAACACGGTAGGTGTAAAAACGAAAATTGAGCTAGCAAAAAAGCGATATTGGGCTGAAATAAGAAAATCCGTTTTTATTTTTACGAAAATTGGGGGAAGGGGAAACTCTAAATATATACATTACCTAAAATAAATTAGAATTGTTAGTGATACAATTTACTATTTGAATAATTCTTTTCTTTTGTCAGATGGTGTGAGTAGGACTCGTTTTCAGCAAGGTTTTTATGAAGACCGTCGTGAAAATTTGGTATCATCATATAAAGAAAAAAATATTACATGTACCTTTTATATGAAAGCCAAAAGAGACGTGTGGCTTATGATTACAAAAAAAGAGAGAATCCTACAAAAGAGTGTAAATAAGAAGAATCGATATATGGTTCATAAAAAATGATGTTTTTCAGACAAAAACGTTTCTTCAACAAGATCAGACATATGCTTGTCTATTTTGTTTTGATATTCATCAAATTTATCATTTTTTATGGAATGGACATTTACCTTTATATTATATACATAAACATAAGCTTTACCAATGTAAAATCTATAGAGTGTATATTAATATAATGTGATTATCTTTAGATAATTTAAGCCATGTATCAGAAAAGCATGAATGGAATTAAGAGTTTTTTTCAACAATGAATGACTCGTCAGACTCGTCATCTAGAGTTCATCATAACATGGATAATTAAAGAGTAAAGAGATATTTACCACTAATAATAACAATGAGTTAGTTTAAGGTTTATAAAGACCATTTTTTTTAAAAAAAAAAAGAGCAATAAATGTATCAGAAACAGCCATTTGTTGTCTTCATTAGGAATTCAGGCGGTAATTCCAACTTTAAAGTTGAATCATCATATCATTGCTCTCTTTTTTTTACCTTATTTTATAATACATACATTCATAATAAGCCATACATTTGAAGAAAAAAGATCAGATATACAAAGTAAACAGATGAATCTATTGGTAATGATGAGCATTTACTGCTTATGTATTTATACAAAACATACAGAGAGATGTTTAAATAGCATCAGTAAAGAAGTTTACATCAATATTCAGAAACTCTAGTTTGTTTGACTGAACATCCTCTGCAACAACATCTCTCTTTATTTTATGAATACTAACCTTTTTTTATTATTTGTAAGGAAAAAGAAAAAATTGTTGTTGGAGCTGTCATTTTATAAACAGGAAAAAAAATTTTTATTTGCACTGTCACAGTGATCAGCCAATCATAGCACATATCATCCAACAATAACCCAGACGCGCGTTTTCCAGAACAACGAAATACATTATTTTTATCTTTTGAAAAAGAAACAAACCATGACAACTTTATAAATTCGTATTCTACATCAAATATAGCACGTTTAATGTGATGCTTCACATTGAAAAGTTTCGTTGAGTGACATCACAGGCAGCGTCTGTAGCATTAGTCTATTTTCTGGTGCATTTTCTGGTACACGTAGCGTTGGCCTCTTTATGTTATAGCTACTCCATGTCCATAGCGTAGCGACTAGTGGCACTTGTTAACAACTGCTTCCTATGTTCTGAATCTGATTTCACTATACAGAGATTACAGAAGCATCTTATGTGCACCAGCTGCAGCTTTCCGGTTGTTCCCCCTATGTTTGAAACACTGAGGCACGAATGAAAAAGAAACCCATCCAGACATTGAAATACCTAGCATTTGTCCTTCCTGCGATTTTCACTCCATTCAAATTAAAGATCTTGAGATGCACGTTGAAACAGGGCATCAAAATAAAAAGAGAGTTTTAACTAAAGAATTTCAACAAGAGCGTGAATCCGAAAAAGCTCATACAGAAGACGTTTCTTTTGCTGTTTGCAGAAGTATCGTTACGCTTACAGCGTTGGCTGTAAGCTTTTGCATCCAATATCAGCCGAAATTAACAGTAGAAACGAAATATTTGGTCACAATCTCTGTCGCTTACAGCCTTGATATGCCCAATCAATATCGAATCAATTTAGAAGAGCGTGAAGCCGCATAAGCGTCATTAGGATCTCTGAAATCATTCCAAAGCTTATTTGATATCTTGACGTGCCCTCCAGATAAGCCGATGCAATATGTTTCTATATTGTGGAATTACCGAATACAAGACTATGTGAAAGATGAGCAATTAATAAAATTATTCAATTTGTACTGGCCAACTTTGTTAGGAAATGTAGTAGACTCACATATCCTTCAGCCGAAATTGAATATTCGCACTGAATTGACCGAAACATGCCTATCTTTCAAGGTGTAAGTGACCAGGCTGGACTTGTAATCTTTGAATGGCGTAAAGTATCTCTGAATCATACGTGGGAATCAGCTATCAAAAAAGACACATGGAAACAGACCTGTAAATAAGGTAGACGGTTAGGGATACAGTGACCTTGACACTGATGTGATTATTATGAATGCTTCATCTGGACAGAAGAATAAAGAGCTTGTGCACACTAAGGATGATACTTTGAAAAGTATTAATGGCTCCATTTGCGCTTTAGAAGCATCCTTGGGACGGTATCCACAATAAAAACTCGTGTATAATCTTTCAGTAGATATAACCTATTTTACATTCCTCTATTGCATATGATAAGAATAACATTGACAGAAATAGTGGCAGCTGATATAACAATAATAACATAAGCATAAATCATATTTGGCTCTTCTTAATAAAGAGTCTAATTCGCAAGTCATCGACTTATTGACCTTTTTTCAATTGTCGAGCTGAATACTGTATTTTTATTAATTATTGACATCAATTTTATAAAATGTTGTCATAAAATAAACAAATTATTTGCGTAAAAAGACGACAAAGAAAAATATGTTTGAATAAAACGACATCATGTCAAAAGAGAGAGAGATAA
>JAMYHX010000456.1:0-35322 GCA_025529335.1 Rhizopus sp. PT2906
CTGACATTTTCTTCAACACTTTTTAGGATATCTCTAAACATTGATTTTTGTTCTGCTCTATCGGATTTTGTTTTACGTTTATTACTTTCCACGGATAGGTCCTTGAGTGTACGAATGAGCTCATTCATGTTTTCATATTCCGGTTTTACTGTTTCGTCCTCGTCATATTCTTCTTCATCCTCATCTGTTGCCGTAAAAACATGAGCAGTTTCAAAGATGAGTGCAATGTTTTCCCCTGTTGCCATACGAATGTCTTTATCAGATGATTCGAGCAGTATTTCGTACATTGGCATGACCCTTTTTTTTTTCAAAATGAATATACGAGATCTTTTTTTTTCTTTTGATGATAGACTTACTTTTCAAGTTCTTCCCAGAGTGCATCAAAGTCCACTAAACCCTTTGAAAAGGAAGCAGCATAGAGGATACCATATGCTTTGATAGCTTCGGCTATAAAGCTATCTTTATCATTTGTTGATAATGTTTCTACGTTAAATTCGGCACCTTCAGTTTCGATAAGATCAAAGATATAGTCTCGTGTGATCTTTGTATCAGCATCCGATGCAGAAATATATGTAATTAATGCCAGTGTATGCAAGCACTATATGGAAAAGGGTTTAAAAAATCAATTATATACATACACACACACACAAAAGATAACTTACATCCACCTTGACGTCTACTTCTTCACTATCCATGATTGCATTTTTCAAAGAGGGAACTATTCTTTTATAGTAGTTATCACTGTCTCCTTCTGATATATCGTCCAAATTGATAAATGTCAATGCAATGGCTCTTGCAGCCAAACTCGCTTCCTTGGGATTATTGTATTTGCTTAATGATCGCTTTAATAAACCAAGTACTTCTTCATGTCTGTTATCAATATAAGAGGATACATGATGAGTAGAGAATGCATCTACAATAACTTCAAGACTCTCTTCTCGAGTACTATACTCAGATATGTCAGTACACAGACCCCTATCCCTCTCTTCTTCTCTCACTTTACCTTGTTCTATTTTCTGATAGAGTTTCAAAGGCTTGCTCCATTTTAGCAGACCATGATATTGGTGGTGCTTGTTCAGTTTCATTTTTTGAACGTCTGGGCACGCTGCCTCTTGATGGAGGAATTTTATACATAACGAAAGAAATAAGGTGATGTTATCATGATGCAGACTAAACTTTTTTTTTATATTGCATGAGGAAACAGTCACAGAGTATCTGTGCGCTGCGGTTGCTGGACAATGAAGCAAGACAGCCGCAGCAAATGACAGATTGATAACCGCGGTCTCTCATAAGCAAAAAGCAACAAAACAAGGCATTATTGTGTCTATTTTACGTATGAATTGAATCATAGAACTTAAATATGTGCAACACATGAATTCCTAAAGTAGTGTCTCTCTGTGAAAAACACAATTGTCTCTAGAGAGTATTCAAATACCCAATCTGACCGCAGCAGACAACACAAAATGATCGGAGTCAAGTCTAAATTGAAATACAAGCAACAGGATAGACAGTAAGATGCTCATGGGTATTACTTATTAAGTCAACAGATCATTGTATTCTACACGTCATGACACCTATTTTTTAATTGAAAAAAAGAGAGGGTTATGAGTTGATGTTTATTGATTTATCGATAATACAATTCCAAATTCATTCCATTATGTATTTCATCTATTGTACGTGTTAATTATATGAGCAATGACTAATATATCAACACTTACAATCCTCTAGACTGATATGATCCTTGTACTCTTTATACCACTTCTTTAATACAATTTTGCCTGGTTCTGTACCAATCTGTGCTGCTAATAATTTCTTGAAATCTCCAATAGTATCATTAGGCGCACATTTCACACGGACTTTCTTGCCCAATCGATCATTGACTTCTACTTCGATCAAGTTGTAGCTTACCTTCTTCTTGGTAAGCTTTCTTACCTGATTTTTATATGATTAACTCGTATGGTTCCCCTTTTTTTGTATAATATAAAGAAAGCTTACCTTCTCACCAGACGTAGGCTTTTCCTTTTTCTCTTTCTTATCCTCAGGAGATCTTGACCTATGACGAGATCTTCTTTCTTCTTCACGAGGTGAACGATCTCTTCTGTCTTTACCAGGTGATCTATCTCTTCTGTCTTTACCGGGTGATCTATCTCGTCGTCTGTCATCATAAGGAGATCTATCCCTTCGTCTGTCGTCATGTCTACGAGGTGAACGACTTCGGCGTCTTTCTCTGTGATCAGGTGAACGACTTTTTCTTTGAGGTGAACGTGATCTATTTCTTGAACGTTCTTCTTTTCGAGAAGATTCTTCCTTTTCTAAATTAATTGCACATCAGATTTGAATGTTGTTTAGAAAGAAAGAGATAGAGTCTTTATACCAGAATCGTGTTTTTTAAATTTAAGCATAATAAAAGCAGAAGCGTAGAGAAAAAAAAAAATGAATACGCAGAAAGATGAGTTTAAAAACTAAAAGTGTGAACATTGTATGTTTAAACGGATTTTTATTTATAAATAATCAAAATCTCAATTGGGCGCACGATCGTAATATTACATCTTTCTCGTCCAAGGCAGTTCATAAAGGAAGGATAGTGGTGACTAAAAAAAAACCTTTTGGAATCAAGGGTAAAAATGTTTTGAAAAGGAATGAATGTGGTCAAGTGTAAGATACACTAGTGAGAAGGAGAAGAGGGGAACCATTCTAAGAGTCTTTGCCCGACGTGAGTGAGCGGAGTAGGCCTAAGCTTAGCGTGATAGAGGTAATCGATTTCATATAGGATTCTACATATAGTTGACCAACGGATGCTCCACGAGAGTGTTGTGTTAGGAGAGCGAGGTTTTCTGGTAGATAACATATCTAAAAGGACAGACAATGGGTTAGAAATAATCTCGGGTATCATGAGTCTACGGTGCATCTGGAGACAGTGAATAGCATGGGCTTTTGTGAAGGGTTGGCCTGGGTGCTGAGGGCAGGTTTTGTATCAACCACCAGGGAGCCAGCCAAGGCGTCAACATATGCAGTGATTTCTTTCAGACTTGGACATAGGTAGTCATAGGACAGAGTCAAGAGAGATAATTGGGCAACGATGCATAAGGAGGACGGAGGCATGCGTAGAACGTTTATTATTGAGGTTGTCTTGGCAGTATTCTCGTTGTATCGACCGTAAAGATCGACGATCCAGGGACTCTGGGTTGGAGGGGTATCGCTTCTAAATAGGAGACCTAGAGAGCTTGTACCATTAGGAGTGGCGAATAAGTGGAAGAAAATGGTGTAACAGAGCATCTTCTGGAAGAGTAAGGGAGCGTAGGAGGAACTGAGATTGAAGAGTACAAGCACGTTCCTGCATGGTTGGTAGTTTCGACATATGTAGCATTACTGTGGTGGAAGATACCTGGGAGCCGCCGAAAATCCGATGCAAACAGGCGTTTTGAGCATCTTCCAGTTGTTTGCTAAGAAATGTGGTGATCTTGGTAATGGCCAGGCCGCATTCCAGCTGAGCACGAACAGTGTGGCTGTAAAAGCGGGTACCAAGGAGAGGAGAAAAGCTTTTAAGGTGAACACCAATAGCTGAGAGCTGGTTCATAGTGGCAAGGGCTTTGGTCTTGTTTTGGTTGATCAATGCAACAGCATCAAGATAGCCACCAGCGCGAAAGGAGATTCCGAAAGGAAGGTTGCTTTGAAATTGGCTCGTCATAGACGGTGTAACTTGGAGATGGTTGCGTTGGATCTAATGTAACACATTTACTTGGGTTCCATCGGCACTCAAGCTTGTAACTATGATCATCACAAAACTTGAGGAAAGTTGGTATGGCCTTAGCAGCTATGAGAATTACATCGTCAACATAGAGGAGGCAGTTCAACAATTTTGATTAAACATCTTTCTGTAAGCCCAATGATCATTGTTTCTAACAATCGGACTCGCACATTATTTTTTTTTTCTTTTCCTTTTGGTTTTCTAATGTACCCAATTAATTCGAGATCTTCTTCTTCAAAGCTCTTCATACATGTTTTGTAGTATGAAGGGTGATCTGTTATTGCTAGAACAGATTTTACATATAAAGAAAAAATAATAAAATTTAAAGGTGTACACTTGCAAAGCTGGTAGTTAAAAATTACCAAAGAACTCTTTGTTTTTTGTCTTATTTCCTCTGCTTTGAAATAATGAAGTTTTTTTTTTTTTTTTACTACACCAAGCTGTGATCCTTTTGATGTTCTTGTCATCGAAATAATCTGTATAACCAAATACAATACGAAATATATCTTTTGTTGATATTTTTTTGAGAGTATAGACAGCATGATTATGAGGATCGGAAGGCATGGGCACCTCGTCTATATGCTGCACAACCTGAGCCAAAGAGTTTACATATAAGTGGTAAAACAAAAGTTAGACAAATCGATTTTCTAATATGCAGCTGCAACCCAAACTCATTCAGTTTTACGCGTTCTTTTTCTTGTGTTTCTTCTTGAGAAGCCGATAAACAGTATAAAAAGTTAAAAAAAATCACCGCAAAGAATAATATTCTAGTTACTTCTTCTTGGAATTGAGGTACATCAAATTTACTCTTACAAGCTACACGTACGTTCATATGAACAAAGGCATAGAACTCTAAATCACTGAGTCATATGAATAAAAAGCACTACAAGACAGTCTATCCACACCAGCTATGAATCATGATGTAAGGGAAAACAAGTATGGAGTTGATCATCTTTGATTTGCGTACATACTTAATTCAAAGATATACTCTTAAAGGTAAGAAATTATGCAAAAATGCATATTCTTGACATCAATCGTACATGTCAAAGTGACCCATGTTAATCTTGGTGGGTTTCATCAGAAAACTCTAAATAGAAACGGAATGCAACGGAAGAAATACATCGATCCAACATCATTTTTTTCCCTTTTTATAACAAGATGTGTATATCTTCTAACCAACACAATCATTTCATGTATAGAAAAAGACGCTTGCAATTACGTATTCAAAATAAACAGTAGCTAAAACGCGTACAAATAACCAAATATGGTAATGACATGGTCAATATGACGTAAAATGATGCTCAATGTTCATTTATGCTTTTTATAAATTTCAATGCTTCACATACTTTTCTTTTTACTCTTTGTAACTTTTTTTTTTTTCAACCATGACATTATATTATACTATCGTGTTTGCTATTTTAATAGCTGAGGTAAACAAGGCTATATGGTTGGTTTACTAGTTACTGATATATGCATGCATAATTTTATAGATCTTTACTTTCTTTTTGTTGATGGTAAAGTAGTGCAATAACACGGAGAGAATAAAGACTAAACCTTTTGATCAGCTTCCTATTTCTACAAGATGGAAGAAACCTGTGTTTAGATGGTTAGCTACTTCACCCACTGTAATACATTGTCATTCTAAAGAAACATAGAGACTTAACTGGTATACTCATAATAGATTGCACATGCAAGTTATATTCTTAAAATAGTCTTTGGCTTCATCTTTGTTCTCTTCATTGGTAAGGGTTAATAACATGTTAATAAGATGATATACCAATATGCGTCATTAGATTCTGTAAATACCCTTAGAGCATTTTATGAAGTAGTTCATGAAGAAGAAAATGTGACACCTGGAACATCAGATTTTAGGGCACAAGTCAATCAAGCAGCCAAGAAATTTTACGCGCAAAGAAACCTTTATCTTACAGGTTTTACTATGCTGCTATTACTGTAAGTTATTGCAACATGTATTTTACTTTTTTTTCTAATAGATTATAGTATTCTCAACACCATCAAAACCATGACCCTTGAATATATCAGATTGGAAGATGAGTGTCTTGAATTAAGAGCTGCTGTAAGGCAACAAAAAAAGCATTGCTTATTATTAGGTTTACTTATTTTCAATAGCTTTCAAATGATCCTGATGTGAAGCGGGCAGTTCGTGAAATGGATACTGAACCTATCAAAGATAGAGTTACTAAACTAGAGCCCGTTGAACAACCCGAAGAGAACAGAAAGGATATTTAAATAAAGTATTTGAACCTTGTTTACCTAAAAGGTATCTGAATTTGTATATTATATCTATTATAGTTGTCAAAATTCATATCATATATTAACCAATCATAAATAAAGCTATCAATATTGTATTAGAAAAAACGTAAAAGACTCTATTTCAAAGATACATGTCAACACTTTATTAAGTTGCTTAAACATATTAAAAAGTGAGAGGTGACAGGTATATAAAATGAGCAAGTCACTATTTCGTTCGATGCTTGGAAACAGAACGGCAGTTAAACAGCTTCAGATCGGATGCATTGTTTAACAATTACTCATTGTCAAACACCTTGAATTTATTTTCATAAAAAAATCAGTCTACGATTACCTTTTATGCCAGGATTCTCCCTACAAAGCTGTTTGTTAATTTCTATCTAGAATTCATACAGTTTATATTACCTTAAAATATGCTTTAAGTCAGATATTTGTGGTGAAACCGGTATAATCAAGCACAACTACGCAAATGGTTTCATTCTTTTTTGATAAAACTCATGAAATCTATGTTTAATTTTTCAATATTTGCCCGCCTTTTTTGTTCTTTTTACCTTGAGTATTTCCATCGACATTGACTAATTCTACCAGGATATCATTAGCAGCTAGGTTACGTTTTTGAAACGCGTGTTTTGCACTACTGCAAGGAGAGACAAATACTTTGTCTACGAGAGATCTTTTGTATAGAAGATCGATCATTTTTTGCAACAGCGTTAAGCGGTTGGCACTTGGTGCAGTTCATTTACCTTATCAATATTCCCAAAATAATACTTCCGCCAGCTTTGCGTTGCTTTATGAAAGAATGTTGCGCTGGAATATATATTCAGGATATTGTCCTGGGTAACACTACATGCACCAGAAAATACACCAGAAGTTAGACTAATATTACGGGCGCTATCTCTACCCATTACCTATGATGTAACCCAGCAAAACTTTCCAATATGTAGCGTCAAAACAAACATGACCTTATGAAGTTACCATCTTGGATTGCTTATTTCAAGGAGAAGAAAGAGATAAAAAGGAAGTGTTGTTATTTTTCATTCTAGTTTTATGCTGTTAGTTGATCAACAAAGAAACAAAAGCAATCACGTGAAACTTCGCCAGACAGCCTTAGATTACACCCTTATTTACTACACTATGTCAGTTCATATCTAATCCAAATAAAATGCACAATTTAAAGACTCGAACTATATGCTTGACGTGTAAGCTGCAACAAGCAAAGAAAGATAAAATGTACAACTTTTTTTTTTCAGAAATAGTATTTTTTTTTTTTTTGCTTTTTTCTTCTTTGGATATTGTAATACGACGACTTTAGGCTGTTGGATGAACTGTATGACTTAAAGAAGTCATTTGATTTGCCTTTGTCGTAAATATCTCTCCAATCTTTTCTCTTCCCAGGCTGGATGTAACTCTCAATAAACTGAGCATCTTCCATTATGTAAGTAAGATGCTGTTCTTTTTCATTCTCATGTACCATATCTCTTTGAATTTGTTCAAATAATAACATTCCTTCTTCTGCACAATTTGTCTTCTTGTTGCTGTTGCTTTCTTCAAAGATTTTTGCATAATTTCTTTTTGTTTTGTTTAATTTCAAAGTAAGGCTTTGATTCTTTGCATCTTGATGGTCTTGTCCTATTGTTTTGCATTTACAGTTGAAAATTGTGATGTTGTCAATGAATAAAGTAGTTTTACCTCCAAAGCATAAGAATACGGCAAGATAAGACTTTTTATGAAAAGAAAAAAAAGAAAAAGATTCATGGCAAATAGGAAATCGGTCTTTATATGCAAGAATAAATATTGTCAACTAATTATGTCTAATGAGTTATGCCATATCGTGCGTTATCAACTACTACAGACTACAGATGCCATGAATAAGTGTTGTGGACTTTGTAATAATATCTTTGCTTGCGTACGAAATAGACATTGATTATATTACATCAAAGGGTAGCATCTTTAATATAAACGTAGAAATACGACAACCTAGTTTTTCTATACTTTCAACAGAAAAAGGACACTGAATCATCAATACTAGTGTATCGCTTATTCCTGCTTCTTTGACAACAATAATCAAACTATGCAGTTGTGTGTATAGATGCCCAAATATACTTCTAGGTTGACTATGTGACGCTTATCACGACGTATCTGTATCCAAGGTCCTTTTTCTTTCACACTTTGTCCATCAGCTCAACATCCAAAGTCATGAAGATTTTTGAGCTTTATACTTGGTATCTCTAATAAAAAATACGGCTATTCATACCAAATACCATTGGCTTTAATATTTAACCATCATGAAATCATAGATTGTTTGTAACACCCCTTTCAACGTTGAAAATATCCATAAATGGATATTTTAAAACACCCTAAAAGGAAAGTTTTTTTAAGCTTTAATAGTCATCCATCTTGGCAACCCTTTTCTTTTTTTTTTTCTCCTATTATCCACCATGACTTCCGAGGACTTTGAAAATACCAAACCATTTGAACCTAAACACGATGATATCGAGGAACAAATTCAAAAGGACGATGAAGTCAAGTTGATGCGCGTAAGGACTATCTTAAAAATTGCAGAAAGTATAATTCTAAACCAAGTGTGTATGTGTATATAGTCATTTAGCAAGATAATTGATCAAAGTACTTCACCTGAACATATTATTGGCGGTAAAAAAAAAAGAGAGAGAGATATAATAAACGGTGCATCTTATATTTTATTAGAGGGTGGTATCCATGATACAAGCACAAAGATGCCAACGCATTGGTATCGTCGTAAGTTGACAGGCTGGATTCATTCTCATCTCGTGCCTGAGGGATTTAGAGTCGCTGTAGAGAAAAAGTGCGGTAATTTTGTCATCATTCGCTCAGTAAAGTATCAAAGCAAACAAAAAAAAAAGCGTGTTACTTATTTGGGTCTAGACGGGCGAATATCATTATGAAGAAATGCCTATTTATACCCGAATTGGTATGCATTTACTTTTTGGTGGTTATTACCGAAGCAAAGGTAACTTTTTAGTTTTGGTCATTTGACGTTATACTCAGACAGGAAGCTTAGTTGTTGGTACCAATCTTATGCATGAACTCTTTGCAAAGGAAAGTATAAGACAAGGCATCTACTTTAATAAGCCAGAGTCTGTTGGACAGATAGCTAGCTTTGTTCAACATTATCATATCGACATGAGTGAGTACGTCTTGGGTATTGATGAGTACAAGAGCTTCAATGATTTCTTCACTCGCGCTATTCGTCCTGAAAAGCGTCCAATCGATAGTCCTGAGGACGAGGTAAAGATAAAAGTGGGGCTCGATACACATGATAACATCAATATTAGTCTGTAGTTGTTTCATCAGCGGACTGTAGATTGAACGTGTTTAACTCTGTTAATGATGCCACTGAATTATGGTACGCGTATATAGAATATCATAGAATGTACGCATATTTCTTATATTTCCCTTCTTTTAGGATCAAAGGCCGTAACTTCAATTTGCCAAACCTCTTACAGGACAATGATTTGGCTGACAAATTGAATGGTGGATCCCTTGCGATTTTCCGATTGGCTCCTCAAGACTATCATCGATTTCACATGCCTACTAAGGGTACCATCAAGAGTATTCAATCGATTGAAGGAACTTATTACACAGGTAAAGAAAGAAAAGAAGAAAAACTGAACAAGACTCATGTTTTCCAATATAGTTAATCCTTGTGTCGTCGAATCTACTGTCGATGTCTTTACTGAAAATCATCGTTGTGTAGTCACTGTTGAAAGTCCTTTGGGGTTCACTTATGCTATTGTTTGTATTGGTGCTCTCCTGGTTGGTTCCGTCGTCTTTACGAATGCTTCATTAGATCAAGGTGAAAAGACATTGGAAAAGGGTGAAGAGATGGGATACTTCCAATATGGTGGATCCACTGTGATTGTTATATTCCCAAAAGACACAATCGAATGGGATGATGATATATTGGATCATTCCAAACAGTCCGTAGAAACCAAGGTGAACATGGGAGAACATATTGGCCAATTGATCATGTAATAAACTCTTTGTGTGACTTGGATGCTGTCTTTTATTTTTATCCCTTTTTTCCCTAAAACGGAGACAGTAAAAAAAAAAAAAAGTAAAAGAGAGAAGAGAGAAGAAGGTGTGTAAGTTATGTTTTACGTTCTTTTCTCTTGAAATTTATTCTTGTTTATATTTGCTTCCATATAAAAAAGGAAAAGACACATGGTAATGTCAGTAAATGTTTATAGACGCATACATTTATAGAAAAACTGTTTGCTAAACACACTAATGTAGAATGAAATCTCGCAAGAAATAAAGATTATATGTCAAAACAACATAATCAAGGGCAGTGCTAGAGCACCTGACAGTCACCCTTGGAGAAGTTGGAAAATAAAATTAGTAGCAGTGGACCATCAGAGAGAGAGAAGGGGCAAATTATCTCATCTGTTAGATCATGTAGAATATGTTCTTCATCCTACCTTTGATAACCCAATTCGATGTAAGAAACTAACATGTCAAAGTGACAGTAGTGGTAAACTCTATTATTAGCATTTTCTAGAGAACCTTATTTATTACAAGAGAAGGGTTGGGGTGAGTTTGATATGCGAGTGATATTATACTTCAAGAACGATTGGGCAGAACCGGAGAATATCTTTTTTGATCTACACTTTCGCGAACCTTCATACGCTATTCTGCATCGAATCACCTTTTATAATCCTCCAATGCCACTTCTCGGGGTGCTCGCACTCGAATTTGCGCCATCAGATTCTGAACCGACGACAGGGACAGCAAAGAAACGACGAACCAGTCCGTCACTGGCAAAGGCCAAGACTCTATATGATGATACCTCGGATTATAAAAGTGTGCAGGACACATCTATCTCTACTATTGTCGATGATGTGCTTGAAGAAAAAGACGTGGATTCGATTGATCCGATTCATTCTGCGCAGCTAGATGAACATACCAGAAGGGCGTGGGGTGTGCCCGAACATATAGACATGAGCAAACTAGCTAAACGACTGATGACCCTCACAAGTGAGCAGACAGAGGAAGTAGCGTCAATCCTAAAGAATCACATATTGGAAGAAAATGATGGTAAGTTTCAATGTTGTGAGAAAAAAAAAAACGTGTTTGACCGAAAAAAAAAAAAACTTATAGAAAAGTTTGTGGTCGATCTTTATTCTTTGGGACCAGACCTGATAACGCAGTTATGGGATATTACAGAGAAAAAATCAAAGTCTTCAGCGGCTTTATCCCCATTTTCACTAGTCCAAGCTAATACTGTATTCCTGGATGATTAAATTCAATATTTTATTTATGTAAATAGCCTTTTTTTTTGCGTTCTATTATAAACCAACACGGAATAAAACTTGCTTTCCTTTCTTTTTCTTCTTTTGTTTACTATCACTTTCATCTTGTGAGTCTGTGTCTGTGCTTAGCGCAGAAGAATAAGGTTCGTTGTTCCAACGGTTATCATTCTTTTTTCGAAGCATGGCATTGATATCGGCTCTTCTAGATGAATGTGTTGAAGATGTGGGTAGTGCTGGAAAGAGGTCCTGTAGATTTTGTTCTGATCCTGTACGTGAACTCGTTGCTGATGAACTCCATGGCGAAGGTTGAGTCAATCGAGTGGTTGGCAAGGGTGGGAATGCACCAGCGTCTCTTGCTGCTAAGGCTACTTTACCCCATACACCTTTATTGGATACTTTGGGCTTCCTTGGGTTCACTGTGAGTACTTGAGGTGCTGTACTCTATAACAACAGAGGCGTAAGCAAGCATTTCATATAAATTTATTAACCATACCGGGTTCTTTTTATGGTCCCAGGCACGCTCCAAATCTGCTTTTTGTAGGTCGTGATCGATCATGTCTTTTGTATGTTCTAGCACTTTACTAGTCAACTTCATATCCTTATTACAAAGCTCATGAACAGAATCAACAAAGGCCTCGCTTGTCAATGTCATTTCTTTTGTATATTGATTGATATACTTTCTAAATTGTAGCATTTTATCTAAGTTTCTAAGAGTATCAGCTACTCGGTCTAAGGCGGCTGCTTGGCGTGATATAATCGTCGGCCTGCTCGGTTCAGGAGTCGTAGCCGAAGATGAAGATGAGGATCTACCTTCACCAAGACTTGGCCATTCTTCTCGGCCACTAAGCTGAAGAGACTGCATTCTATGGGTGACTAGTGGCACAGCTGTGGTGCTACCGTTGATGCTCGGGAAATCATCTTCCATTAATCTGATCTTACTGCTTGTTTGTTGTTGATTATGACCACTGGTACTACTACTGTTACTACTAGCATAATTCAAATTGATATCCACACGAGCCTGTCTAGCTCTCTGTTGACGCGACAAGGTGGATCCATGCTCTGCTATCTTTTTCATTTTCAAATCAATGTCTGTTCCCTTTTCTTTTTAGCATCTAAACTTACTTCATGTGCTTTCAAGTCAATATCTGTATCAAAGACAACAAACTTGTTGTTCAAACATTCCTTGTACATACAAAGGTAATGATCACTTTGAAAATGTTTTTCCTACTTGTCTATCAATAAAGCAACGCCTAGATAAAGGTTTACCGAACTTACCAAACTTTCATAATTAGCATAGTACTGATGTTGCACCCCATTTCTGACACAAAGATGACACTGTTCATGCTTATCACGGCAATGCTCAAATAATTCATCCGATCCATAAAATCGCGTTCTGCAAAAGACACATTCTGGATGTCCTGTAAACCCAGACTCATCTTCCTGGTTGAATGAGGCGTCCCCTTCTCGATGATGTTTTTGGAGCTGAGAGTTTGTGTACATGGTATGTTCATGCGAGAAGATCTTTTTGTTGCGTAGACAGAGGTCACTAATAATTTAATAAGTTATCTTTTTCACAAGGTGATCCATGTTATTTGTATATGTACCAAAGTATTCGCTCATGAACTTGCTTGACATGCTTTTTGAGCTCATGCAGCTGACTGAATGCTGCTTCACATTGTTCGTCTGGACAGTTGTATTGAAGAATCACCTGTGTATCTCTAAACATTTCCTCGGTTTCAAATCTGATTCCGTACTTTCTGTCATAAAATGGCGTATCCTCTCGCTTATACTCCTCATATGGTTTTTCACTCTCGTTTGTAAATACCACTCGTTTTGCTTCTGCCTAAGAAAAAAGAGACAATAGGTAAACATTCTGTGAGGTTTTTATATTCTTTTTACCTTGCAGTAAGCACAGTTTTTGGTATGGTAGAGCACTCTTAGACGAAGAGTGCACATGTGGCAAGTACGATGATCACAGGGTGCAACTGCATAGTAATCAATAGGCTCTGTACAAATAAAGCATACTTCTTCGCTATCTTGTTTCTTATTCAATTTATCCTTCTTGAACCCCTTCAAGGGCTCTCTCTTCTTGGGTCGATCTTCTTTTTCTTCTTTTGTCGTGTTATCTGTACGTGGTTTACGACGACGATGAGTATGATTTCGTCTTTGATGGGGTCTTTCCTCAGTTTGACTAGTATCAGCTTTTGGTGGTTGAGAAGAAGTTTCCATGGTTACGTTGATAAGGCAGGAAAAGAGAAAGCGTGTGTGTATGTCTTTTAAATATAATCTTGTCAGCCGCAGTAGAGAGTGATTAACCAATCATAGTGCCTTCCTGTTGCCGCAGAAAAAAAAAAAAAAAAAAAAGCCGTGACACCTTTAGAACAGAAAAAAGCGCGTGCTATCATTTTGCAGCAAAAGTATCATAGCCCGGGTAAACTTGTGTGTGCGTGTAAAAAAGATAAGCACAGTTTTGGTGTCAAACAAAATAATCAATCAATGTAATTATGCACAAATAATCTTTTGGTACATACAAATATACTCTATATTACACCCCTTTCTCTCTCTTTTACAGAAATAATAAACAAGAGAACTAAAGGGGTGCATCACATGACAACTTATTGAATAATAATAATAATAATGATAATAATAATAATAGAAACCTGAAATTATTTTAAAAGAGACCTTTTACCGAGGAACAAAAAAAAGGGACAATGGAAGAGGAGAAGAAGAAAGAGAAAGGTAGGGAAGGTGATCATATGAAGTAAAAAAGTGTTTTATCAAAGTCATGCTTCAGTAACATATGAAAATAAAAAATAAAAAACAAAAAATGTATTTAAACATATTTTGTTCGTTTCCCTCTCTCCTTCTCTTTTTTACTTTCTTTTTTTTCCATTCATAATATATTGTCATGGCAACTGTAGTCAAGGAAGAAAAAGATGAATATTACGGTACTATTGATCCATTAAATCATTGATATATATCTAATGTATATCATAGATGTCGATGATGGTGGTAGCATCGGTGGTGATTCAGGATTTAGCACAGGAGAAGAAGATAAGCATGATGGATCAAAGGCAACTACTGCTGTTGCTACCGTACAAGAAGTGACTACAGAACAAAGTGAACAACTTGAAGACGTAATAGATGTGTCTCGTGATGTCAGAGACGAGCAGGTCTCTGTGGTAGTCCAAGAAGAAATGATCCTCGTTGATGATGAAGAAGAGCAAAAAAAGAACTTCTTCACTCGTGTCGCTTCCATTCCTATCATTCAAGACAGTTATCTGGGAGCCCACAGCATTGTGCGACAACATGCCATTGGTCAAAAAGCACTTGATTATGCTGAAACAAAAATACAGACCATCCTTGTCTCAGCGCAGTCTATTGATAATAAGCCCTTGGGCACTATCTTTTCTCATGCCAACGACTTGGGTAACCGATCACTCGATCTGCTTGAGCGTCAATTCCCTGTGATCAATTCGCCCACGCAAGAGATTATTCAACCCATCAAGGGCCGTCTTGACCAAGCCGTCTCTCTCTGGAAGGAAAAAGGCGACAGAGCATCCATGGATCGCATCACAGACCAGTTTGAACGACTCTTGGATTATTATCTTCCTGCTGAGCAAGAAGAAAAAGTGACAATTCAAGAACATGGCGTTCAGCGCCTGGTCAAGGTTATCAATATCTTGTCTAGTCGCATTACTCAGAAAGTGGTGAATAAAGTCGAAGCTAGCAAAGAAGAAGAAAGAAGGATAAGGGCAGTCATCAAGACATGGATCATTGAACAAGCTAAATCCATGATCGAAAAGAGACCATTCCTGAAGGAAAAAATAGATATAGGCTCTGAGCAAGTACAGACTCTGTACAATTTCACACAAACAGAATTAGACAAGGTTCGTCAAGAGTTGAATAAACAAAATTTAAGTCACATGGAACGTGTAAGAAGTATTTGGACACTATCCCGAAACGATATCATCTTGCCCTTATTTGAAAAATCCTCTTCCTTATTTTATTTCAAGCGACAAGACCAACAGCAGTCAAAGATGGCCCCCGTTGCGTAAATATAATTATATTTTAAATAAACATTCTTTTAAATGCTTATGGAATAAAAAACTACCATAAAAGGGATAACCGGGCAACCCTTGAGCATAAAGTTTAAGTAAAAGTTTGCATAAAAAATGAGCCATCACTCCAATTATACTTGTATCAATGTGGTTATTTATTATATTATATTATTATTATTATGTATTTATTATTTATATAGTTTTAATTAGTAGCAACCACGGTTTGTTTGATTGATCTATTAAAACAAGTCAATAAAGAAAAAATAGAGTATAAACAAGCTTCTCTCTTTTTACCTTGAAACGTTATCAAATAGTCTTTCAATATCAGGTGAGCAGCGAATAAAGTCATGTTTCCAGAAATTAGGGTTCTTGATCAATTCAATAAATGTAGCCAGTAATCCCCATGGGTGTGGTCTATTCACAATCAATCTTTCCAATAATACCCTATTAAAAATATATATAAGTATCAAGTAAAAAAGATGACTCCTTACACTATTTACCTTGTGATCTGTTCCTTCACAGCTTCAGGTTGTTTCGTAAATAAATAAAGCAACGATGAACTAAAAAAAAGTGTATGACTATTTGGGTAACGCAAGTTATCCGAGATTGCATTCAAGACAGTATATCGACCAGATGACCCTAACTTGGACAATAAATGCTCATAAGCAAAGATAGCAGGATTTTCTTCAGTCTTCAATTTAAGACTTGCAACTTTGGCACCAATGTAAATAACAAACATGCTTAGCACATCAGAACGACACAATTTGTCTTCGAGTTCAATTTCATTTTCCAACACCTTGTAAAACCCAGAATACTGACCCTTGTCTTGAATGAACTCGTCAATCTTAGCTCTAAAGTCACTGCTCAACAGACGATGACTGTAGCTGTCATCATACGTAGGATCTTCGGTACATTCGGGAAGAAGACTGAGCTTGAGGTCAGGTGTAAATGGATCAGGAAGATGCATCGTTCGAGGAAAGGCACTTAAGATCAAGTTACGAAGTTGGACACATGAGTAAGGAATCGTCTGGGCAAACAGGAGATAGTTGTGGCACACAAATTCAGGAAAATCATGCAGTAAGATCACTAGTGCACGAAGAGTGCCGCGGTAAAATATTCGGGTTCCACGCGAAAGTTCTTTGCAGTCCAACAACGGGCCCAGGAATTTGAGGAGTGCCTCGACCAACTTTTGACAAAGTTTCCAACCAACCTTATCATTGCCAACAAGAAGTTGCGGCAAGAACGTACGTGATGCGATTAGTTGGAGCCATGAGAAGGCAAAACCAGGGAAATTGGAAGGTTGTAACGTGTAAAGCGCATCACTACAAACGATGAAAAGATTAGCCTGAGTTTTTCTTTTAGCTTCTTTTTTCCACTTACCTAAATACAATCACTACGCTACGGTCAATTTCTTTAAGGTTAAGCTTGCTTACTTCATGGAAGAGCGAAAAAAGCAGTCGGAGGAATGGCTTCTGGTTGAAATGAATACCCTTGCTCTGGTGGTGGTGTGAAAGGATCAAGATGATAACAGAGAGAGCGTGGTTAAGGAGCTTTAATTTGTCAAAAGATACGCTTTGGGCTATCATTGCAGATACTAGCTTGGTGTACGAGTCAATCAGATGAATCATACGACGATGATGTATGGTTGTAGTAATCTTGGAAGTGAGGTATTGGTTGACGCAAGCTTCAGTATAAAGTCTAAAGATGAAGCACACATCTTCTTCTTCGTCATTGATACGTTTCATGATAGTTTCAATAATTGTATTACGAATGTCCTTGACAGCCATAGGATGCTGACATAACCTAGCCCACTCAGCGAATAACATGCGTAACTCTAAACAATCTAGTCTATCATGCTTGATGTCACTGTAGGGAGCTTCTATGGCCTTTCGAAGGTCGTCTATCAGAGAGATCACACTAGCAGGTGCTTCATCGTTCTTGACCAAGTTCATTAAAGAAGAGACAGTCAGGATGTGATCTTCAAGACACGAGGTTGGATTGGGCGACAAAAGACAGAGACGCATGAGTCCTGCAGCAAATTCGATGACACTGTCGGCCTTGGCATTGATCAGTTTGGCTAATTGCACATCGTATTCTTCTAATGGGAGCAATTCGTATCGGATCAACATGGCAATGGCAGGCGGGTTGTATTTACGTTCGTCATCAGCATAGATCAGCCAAGAAAGTGTTTCTTTGGTCACTTCACCAGATACTTCAAACAAAGATTGCAAGAACATGGTGTATATCTCCAAGGCAAACGAAGTGCTACTTTGATAGAACATAAAAACAACCTTTTCAACAAATGTAATCATTGTTCGTCGAGGTGTCGTGCTTTGTGAGGCAAGGAGAGGAATTTGACGGATCAACAAGCAAATGTCATGATTAGGAGGTAGTTGAGCGATATCGGAAATACCACATTGTCGGATCAGTCTATCAAGTTCGAGAAGCATTTGTTCTAACTTGGCAGTCAGCAATCGAGCACCATTAGCAGCCATAGGAGAATCTGGAGCAATGAACTGCTGTGGTGTTTGTGGTAATGGTGGTTGCTGCTGTGCTTCAGGGTGAAAATGAAGTGGCGATATGGGTTGGGGAGGTTGAGGTTGCAAAGGACGCTGTTGCTGCTGTTGAACAGCCATGTACGATCCTTGTCCAAAGTTCTCATACAGACGCAGATGGTCGGGTGTTATACCATGTGTGGGTCGGAGGAGGTCAGGCATTTGTATAGAGTGAGGAGCAACAGTTAGACTGAGCACATCAAAAAATTGGGATCGATTCACTTGCTTCTTGAAAGTGGCTCGATTGGCGTAAGCGGGCGTCAGTTGACGATCCACGTTTTCAAGAGCCTTGGCCTGTGTGAGCTGTTCGATATAGACGCACATCAGTTCGATATTTTCGTTGGCAATTGTGTTTGCAATTTCATCGGCAAGCTGTTCGGGCAATCCTTGCTTCGTCAAATTGAAACGTAAGATGCTGATAATGCCATTGCATAAAGGTTCTTTGCATGTAACAACTGCTAGGTTACTTGCAAGAGGTTGGACCATTGCATGGGCTGCTCTTTGCACGCATGATTCATCAGGCTCGGTAGCAAAATCCTTCAGTATCATTTCTTTAGTCGTAAGGGCAGCGATGTTGGCAGATGTCATAATAATGGATGGCGCTACTTCAGTAAATGCTTCGGAAATACCAGCATAAATAATTGATTTGATTACAGGGTGCTGCATCATTAACTGAGCTACAGCTGGGTTCACTTGCAATTTGGCCAGAATGGGAGTAACATCGACGTCTAGTCTTGGATCTATTTGTAAAATGAGGAGTTAATTCTCGAATATCATCTGTAAAATAGGGGAATACTTACTCTGCGTAGTTTCGCTATTGCTTACGGCCGTGCTTGATGCTTGATGTTCATTAGCATCAACTGAAGATGTCCTTGGCACAGGCAAGGCAGCAGACAAGGTGGAAGCAGAGGGAGTAGGGGCAACAGCGGCAGAAGGTTCAGCGACTACTTGGTTGGCTTGAGGCGAGTATTTCTCCAGGACAGAAGAAGGTTCGATCTCGTTCAGATCAAGCTCCAAGGCCTTATAAAGCAATTCAATTTCAAACTTCATGGTCAATTTCAAGCCTTCAGTCCAATAAAGCTCAGCAAGAAGCTTCAAGGTGCTCATCAACCATGGGTTAGGTGGCTTGAAGATCTTACTTGCTGCAGCGTGTTGTAATACTTTGCAAACCAAAGGGATGACCACCGTCAATCTGTTCTTTTCGTAGGCAGAAATGAGTAAATCCTTAAAGGAAAGGTCTTTGTATCGAATTGGTTTGTTCTTAGCAATGGTGAGTCGACCAAGCCAAGTTCCCAGATTCTTCAAGAGATTCTTGTCAGAAGATGAATTCACAATATTGTCCGACTGAAGAAGTACATTGATATTTGCATAAGTTTCTTCAATGATTGCATCATTCAAGCCTTGGAGATCAAGCTCGTCTAGGAGCGAAGAGTACAGCTCATGGTTATTCGGCTCAATGCTAACACGACGTACCACCAAATAGTGGCTGAACCACCCATAGTTTGGTGCTTGGAGCAAATCTTTCAGCTCACTTGACTTGCTCTTCAGGTTACCAACGGAAAGATTGTTGATGAGAAAAGATACTCTCTCCTGGGTCTTTTCGGGAGGGATTTCGTATGCTTGCTTTGTAGAGCTTTGTAGCAAGGTCGTGTTCGCGGCAGATGTCTCGGAAGTTCTCTCATTAGCCTCTCCACCAGTTTCAGAGGCTGCCGTCTTTCCTTCAGGGTCCTTCTGAGCAAGCTGTTTCAATGTTGTTGCAATTGCTTCCACAATGACTGGATAGTTTCTCAAGCCTTCAATTTTAGAAAGGAGTAAGGTGTACTGGGGCCATTCGCTTAACCTGTTTCTAAATTGTGTCAAGGCTTGAACGCCAAAGTTGAACATCTTTGAGCCAATTGGATGCTTCAATGCGTCGAGGATAAGCTTTAATGTACCCCGTAAATGGGAGTACGATATCAAATGAAGTTCTATCAGCATGCCAAGTAATTCACCTGTAGCTAGCAATTCGCTTTCTGGATATTGACTAAAAAAGCGAGATTCATCCAACTAGAAGGACGTTATAATTTATACTATTATACTGATTTTAAATAAAACTTACCAAAGTGTGTGTCGCGCAGGCAAAAAAGCTTGCTTGTCTTGGGTCATTTGAAGAACGACAGGCTTTCAAGACAGAAGCAAATCGAGCTGCAGTGATATCCTTGGTGTAAAGTCTTTCAAAATATAACCGGACCATTTCCTCTACCTCATCCGGATAGTTTCTTTCACCCTCGCCTGTTTCTCCTCCATTTGGTTTCTTCTCCATAGGAACGCGGTTGTCATTCAGTTGAGGATATAGTTGAGCATACAACTGACTCAATTTGGAAAGTTTGGCCGTTTCAGCAGGTGGCAATGGTCTAATCACTATATATTAGCTTCTTATTGTGTGTCAAAATAGACAAAGTAGACATTACCTTTCCGTTAAAACTTTAAAGAATATACGAATCACTTCAACAGATAACTGAAGGGTAGGAATGACATTAGCTCTTGATTGACGAGCCATTTCGATAGCACATTTCTTTTCTAGAAAATCGATGCATGCTCCGTAAAAGGGAAACCCTTCTTTACTTAGCCTATCCGTCAGCCACTTCTCCAAGTTCAAATTTTGTCTACGAGCAGCCAGAGAGGCCAAATCAAGCGTAAAGAACGGTAAGTCGGCTTTCAAGACATTAACAATAATCTGATTGGATGTTAGATATATCATCTCCAAAAATGACATCGCTTACCTTTGCTTCCTGTGAGATGTCAAATATACGTGAAATTAGGGTAGGATCCTTTTTGTACATCTCAAAAAAGCCTTCTAGTAATAAATTGGGTTGAACATGCCAAAGACATCTGATAACAAAAGGAGAGTTAACGTGGCCGATTAAGAATATATTGAGCAGTTTAGGAAAGAGTGCACGATGTAATTCGTTTTTAATGGGCTATTGATACCAATTAGACGAGTGATCATTGAGAGCTAATATTGATATATACCTGAATCTGAGCTAAGCCAATCATGAGTAACTCTGGAGCTTGAATGGCCAATCTATCCATCAAGACCTTTATATCGTCCGTAGCTGCTGTGCCAACTAAGTTCATGATCGCGTCGAGCAAGTCTAAACAGTTTAATTGTTGTATAGCGAGTTGAGAGGCAGCTTGGCGCATGCTGACGGGTAGTGCTGTAATCAAATCTTCGGGAATAACTTTCTTTGTTACTGTCTTGTTCAAGTCCAATAGATCGGTTGGCGCATACACCATGTGATATAACACACTGAGTTGGGCTCTAACATTGACCCAAGGCTGGAAGAAGACTGAAACAGGGAATGGTTCATCCTATAAATTGTTATGAATATCAAGGCGCGCGCGTTTGAAGCGTATTTACATACCTGTTTATGACATCTCCAAGATAGTATAAGTAATTTAAAGCCAATGGGATCAAACACCATGAATTCTGGTTGGTCCAGTTTTGCTAAAACTGCAGTCCAGTTCAAGTTGGGATTCTAGATCGTGTGTGCGCGCAAAGTCAGTTATTTTTCAACATGTGTATGTTGTTGGGTGTCAGTTACCTTTTTCAATGCAGCTGCTACAAAGTTTTCCATGCTCCAGGTCTGTGCATCTTTTGTTGCTAGTTGAGGCATAGAATGGGTGCGAATGATCAAGGCGAGAGCTTTTGAAACAGAATCTTCCTGTATGCTCACATTTTCCATGACCTGCATGGCACTGTCTAGGGTGAATAAGCAGCTGTATCCTTTCTCGAATAATGTTTTGCCCAGTAAAAGTGAATCTGAAGCTAGATTATTAGACATTACTAAAGGAAACGTGAAGAGTTAGTGACAATTGTGTAAAAGCGAGAAATCAGCATTTACGTGAAAAAGTAAAAAGAGAAAAAGACACTCAAAGAATAAATAAAAAAAAAAAAGCCTTTTGCTTATATATAAAAAAAGCAACTTGCCACAGCCAACATTTGATTGGCTGACAAGATTCCTTTGGTATTTTTTCGTCATCTGCACTTTATTTGCTCTCGGAAAAAGTCGCGCGATCACATCATCATCTCAAGATTAACAAGGTACTTTTATAAAAAGACCCTTTGATCATTTAATCAAGGGGACAAACTCTTTCATAGTGCCAGATTAATACAAATGTTTCTTTATTGGCATTTTGAAAGTATAAACAGGTATACGTCATAACCACCAATACCAATAGGTACAATATCATCTACTTTCCATTGTTTTTGACACCAGTCATACTTTAATACTCTATGCATCAACTTGTTTCCCTGAGTGACAATATAAGCCTTTCCTTTAGGCTGCAGCACTCTCCACATTTGTTTCATGAATTTAGGATAAAGCTGTTTTAGACAAGTTATTATAGCATTGCTTTTGTTTTATCTGTTTTTTACCCCTTGAATCTGCTGAAATGAGTTTTCTCTTAGACCCCAAGGCCAATCTTGTAAAAAAAATAAGCAACTTTCTATATATCGAAAGGGGAGGATTTACCTGAGACAATCGTGTCAACTGTACCATTTCTTAGACACATCTTTCTACCATCGCTCAACAGCAAGTCAACGTTTTGCAAGTTGGCATGCAACACATTACCACGTCCCTTTTCAGCAAGTGTTTTTACCTTTACTTTTCAAGAGTTAGCAAAGATAAAACATCAAAAGAGGTAGAATATTAGCTTACCTTCACCTCCAAGCCAGAACGTGTTGGGAAAGCGAGATGCTCCTGCAAGAAATCATTAGTACAAGTTTTCATCTTAATGTTATATTATCCCTGTACCTTCAATTGGTATCGTGCCTGTTCCACAACACATATCCAAGATAATCTGTCCTGGTCGAGGCTGTGCGATCATGGCTAGACAATATGCAATACAAGGATTTAAACTTGTTCGGCCAAAGAATAATCTATCTCTGTACTTTTGATCTTCAATAGGGATATTGAGCCCAAGAAGTAAAATGATGCTTTGATCTGAGACAGAGAGACGTTTTAACCATTCGACATTGTCCGACTGGAACCAGATGCCCATGATCTCATAGTCAAATCCTGTCATCTTCACCTTCCACTCATCGTACAGTTCACCAAAAGCTGCTCCGATATACCCTGCGATCTCTTGACTCGGCACCTTGTGCTTCAAAGCTCCCTTTTTAAAAGTCGCTCTAAATGTCGCTCGCTCTGCTTGTTTCCCAAACAATGTTTCCCAATTTCCATTCTGTGTGATGTGTGATATGAACTGACATGTAGGATCTGCTTCATTAAATGTGTCTATAGGAATGATCGTTTCTGCAGCAACGAGCATCACGCTGTAAACACTCCTTAATTCAACCTGTTGTACGTACGATCTGAATTCGGAAACACTTTTGACAGTACCAAACAGATGTACACGGCCAGTTTTCTTTTCCCAGTTATAGGTTGATTCCTGCAAGATTGATTTGTCCTTGATTGATTCCTCAATGTCTCTTGCTGCTACATGCTCTAGTCCTTTGTAGCAATTTTAGTAATCTCATAACAAGTGTATATATATATGTGTGTTTGTGTCAGTTGACAAGGGGGGAGTAAGAAACCTTCTGGGACATGAAATAGTGCATGGATGTTGCTTGTCATCTGTCAATCAAGGTATAGTGAGAACGGTAAATTTTGTCACTGAGAAAAATAAATGTCACTTTCCAAAAAATGAATGGCACTAACCCAAAAATGATTGTCACGGCCTAGCAATCAATCGCTTCACGGTCTCTCAACTTCACACTCTAGAGGAAGCCCAGAATAATTACATCAAGGAAATCTACGGTGCTCGAGGCAAAACGTCCACTAAGGTTATGCTTCACATGTCGAAGTTGCCCCTCATTTCTGTAAGAATGTTCAATGTTGCATTGACGTCTCGGTTCCAGACCTATCATCGGATGGAGTTGACAATATTAAAATAGAATAATCAATACTTAACTACTTGTAATTAAGCAAAAGTAACTTATCAAGTTTCCACGGCCCTTATCAGTTGAACACTGTCTACAAATTTTCAACGGGGTATACAATGAGGATATAGCATATTTTGTAAATGATTAGAACATATACTTGAAGCTCTCGAAGCTTAGCAGATATACCTATTTACGTTTTATAGGATCGAATAATAATATTATTGTTATCATTTACACACCATTTAACACGATTTTTCTCTCTAAACGCAGTCTAGTCATCTTTTTTCCCGTCCCTCATGTCTTAAATCACAAAAAGCTTGAGCGCGGCTTTGAAAAAGTATAAAGGGAATACAGTGAAAGTTTTATTTGATTTATATAATACTGAGAATAAAACGTAGCCCGGAGAACTTTAACCACATCCTTTGTCTTCGTTTCGCCAACGTTACTATTTTCTCAAAGTGACAAAATTTACCATTCTCACTGTAAAAAATAAAATAAAATAAGAATTTCCGAATAAAGATTGTTATCTCCGGCGAGTTTATGTTGAAGCGTTTGGAACAAGAGTATACTCAAACTTGTTTGTCTCTTACTAATATTATTACAGATGGAGTGTTTCTATGGAAACTGTATTTCTTTTATTTTCTTTTTTTTCTTTATCTGTTCCTTTGATAGTCCAATAAAATTTGTATTTGGCTTATCAAATTCACAAATGACACATTTTATCAAGTGCTTAATTGGACGCAGTTATCCTTGCAGATATGCTTGGATTAAGTCAACTGCCTCCAGTTGATATCACACGAGCTCATGCATATCGGGATCAAACCGGAATTTTAAATGGTGATTTGCGTTTAAATGCATTCAAATTTTCTTAAGATGGCTAATGTCCCGGGCATTACACGTGACATCAATTTACAACTTTAAACTACCAAAGCCTCTGCCTAATCTAAGGCAGTCCAGTTCACTCTTTCTGATATAAAATGTGAATGCATCATAGCTATACGTGATTGATGTTGGTTCTTTGTTGATCAACTGACAACATAAAATTAGAATAAATAAACAGTTCAAAATGGTGAAAAGCTTTGTTGGAGGGCATCATAGGTATTAGGTAGATATAGCGCCTCTAGAACAAGTTTAAGCTCCCTGTACAAAAAGCAGAGCGAAAACCATTACATTGTGACTTTTTTGGGACCAGTATTCAAAAGTCATTCTGGCCAGCTTTGCTTGCAATGGTAAAACATACACAATCATTAAGCTTTGCTTGTTTATCTTCAGTACCTAAACTAAATAGTGAATTTTGTTGTAAGGGGCAGCGAGGCTTTACAAGCCGACAAAGAAGATAGGCAACTAAGGCAAAAGGATGACGAAAGAAGAGGCATAGGTGAGATTCCAGATGCCATTATGAGCCTCGAAAAGTACGATGTACCATTTGCTCTGATTGAAGTGAGTGGTCCACCCAACCAGCCCAACCACCACTGTCTATGCTTCACCAAAAAAGCAAAAGACGAGGAGAAGCCCGCCCTGAGACAAATAAAGCGTAGCAGACATCTTTATTGCAGAACCCTATTTGAGTAATAAACATTTTTGGTTTATAGTATGTTTACACCTATGATCAAACATTGCTTTTGAGTACGAACAACCTTTTACTACTTGGCATTTTGTTGTTATTCAAAGTTAACCTGTCAAACAGAAAATTGTGCTATCATCTCTTTTCTCTTCACTTTATTCTGAATAAAGATACAACACAGTCTCATCGTATTTTCTATTTTGTTAAATCTCTCCAAAACTCAAATACAACAGCACGATAAATCCACCTACAATATGTACCGAGCCACCTTAAAGCCATTTGACGACGATTTGTATCAGCCAACCACTATATTTACCCTCTGCGATCTACCAAACAATGAAGGTTATGGATGTAGTGATAAGTCATACACAAAACTGATGTCAAAGCTTCTTCAAATCATAGCAACCAAAGTAGTAACTAATAATACCAAGTTTGAAATGATTGACTTTGATGATGTGTTTATTAAGTTTGAACTTATCTATTCACAAAAAAAGAAGCCTGAAACTAACGATGAATCCGATGCTTCCAAAACTCTCAAATTACTTATGGAAGCCTGTCAACGCTACAAGAAAGAGAAAGGAGAACAAGCTGATATAATGGAGTTTGCAAGGTCTTATTCATTAAGTCCCATAGCTACTGGTGCAAGCAGTGCGGTTTCGAAAGCAAACGAAAAAATTAAAAAAAATATTTCAGGGCTTCTTCTGAGCTTATTCGGTTGAAAATTTGTAATAAAAAAAGAACGATTTTTAATAAAAATAAGTAGCCAACAGCGATGTTTGATGATAATCCATCCACAGAAAATTTATGCGAGCAATTCGAAAATCTTAAGGTTGCTCCCACCACTGTCTATAAATTCATGACAAAAACAATGCCTCTTATCGTTAAAGAAGGCTTATCGCTATCCAGCAGAGAGAAATGCGCCTAAGAAGATTCAAGAAAGGTACGACTAGGTAGTTAGATGGTCAGAAACGGACATGGATTATGACAGCAACTGCATTTTGATTGATGAATCAGTATTTTATATCAATTTAAAAAGAATTATGGCTTGGCCAAAAGTGGGCGAGAGAGCTATAACGGAAACACCCAAGACAAGAGCAAAAACTATAACGATACTTGGAGCTATATCACCATTTGGAGTCGTCGATGTTAAAGTAAGTCGATCATACGAGACATCTTCAAAGAAGCGAAAGCTTCCTGGAAAAGCTCAGGCATCTGATTCTCAAGCAATTAAAACCACATGCACTGTTGCCGGCCACTACTTTAATTTCGTTGCTAGCACCATTGACGTTTTGGATCAGCATGAACAATTTAAAGACTGCTACATCTTGATGGACAACTGCCCAATTCACAACAGCGAAGATATTCCACGATATGTAGTAAAGCGAGGCTATCGCTACGTTTACCTCCCTCCTTATTCCCCTGAATTAAATCCTATAGAACAGTTTTGGTCGGTGGTGAAAAGCAAATTGAAAACAGAGAAACTTCTTTTGACAGAGACTCTCACTTCAAGAATTTCTGATGCTTGCAATGGTGTATTATATAGTAATCTTGGGGGATTCTGCCGTTATTCTCATGCAAAATGGCAGGTTTGTTTTGACAGACAACCATTGTAAAAAAAAAAAATTATGCGCCAAACTAATAAAATTTCCGAGCCAATCAAAAAATTAATGTGTGCCAAATGGGGAAAAAAAAAAGTGTGCCATTATTTTCGGAGTGTGTGCCATTTAATTTTACAAAAGGTGTACAGCAACATTTTCCCTTGAAGGTATTGGCTTTGGTGGGAATATATGCAGCAAAATGTACACAAAGGGAAATAAGTTGTGATACTCTATTGTTGATGCCTTGAATAAAAGCCCAGGGTAGTCAATAAATCCGTTATTTATTAATCAGTGTTTAAGTTGTCATTTTTGTATGAAATCTTTAGAATGTTTATCTTACTTATCTCCTTTCCCAAGGCTTTGAATATTCTAGAAATTAGAGTATCTTTTTCTATTTTAATCAAGGGGAGACATTATCTTTACTTTTGATAGGTTTAGCTTTGATTATTCTTGAATGATTAAAGACACACAATCTGGAATTGTTGTTTGTTTTCTTTGTAATAAGATGCATTTGCTATAGATAGTTGAGGTTATTTTTATTCCCCTTTAGCTTGTGTGCTTTATTTTCCCAGGTTAATTTAGTAAAAAGTGAAACTAATCTTAAACAGGGCTATTCACTTGCTCAATTCTCTCATGTAAAGAATAAAGAAGTAGATAAGTCTACGACTATTAGGCTTATCAAACATCCTGTTATTCAATGGATCCTTAACTTGACATCATTTGGCTTCCCCCCTCATTTTTTTTGTTTTGACTTGTAGCCATATAAAATTTGCATAAAAAAATATAAACTGTCAATTTCAACACATGATTACGTTCATCATGCGACTTTAATATTTTTGTAAGATATAAAAAGGCACTCTCTTTCTTTCTTTTTTTTTCCCTTATAAAACATACAAAATGTCAAGAAGCAAAGATTCCTATTATCATCGTCATGAACGACATGTTGCCAGGTAAAGAGGAAGATAGTTTGATTGTACATTCAGATGACTTATGTTTATGTAGAAATGGTCTTACAGAAGCACGTTATGGATTAAAGAAAATGGGCGCTGGCGCTGCTAATTGGGGAGTACTGGGTGATGAAATACCTGATGTTCAAGAAATTGCTCGTTCTGATCTAGATTTACCAATGAACAACAGAACAAGCACTAAACTTCACCTCGTTGACTCTGACACTTTTAATAATATGCGTCTTGAGCAAACATCATCTTAATTTCCACATTGTAGCATTTTTTTAATAAACTTTATTATTTCCCTTTCTTTTCCATCAATTCCTTATACTTTATTTCCAATTCTCTCAGCTCTTTTATTCTATTCACTTGATCAATCAACCTTTCTGTTGCTAAAACAAACTGTTAATAACATATCTCTGTTGATATATGTTTTAGTACCTAAACTAAAGTGCTTTTGACTTGTTCGTAGTGAAGGAGACACTAATAATCCAAACCAATAAAGAGGATCACGATTCTTCTTTTTCGTATCATTGCTTTCATCTTTGCTATCGTCTTTTGATTGAATCTGTTCCTTTTGATGTCTATTTCTTAATCCTTCTACTTGTTCTTCCTTTTCTTTGTTGTCATCCATCACACAGACAAGGTCATTTTCTATTTCTCTATTAAACTATCAGACCAACATATTCACTTATACTCTGTTACTTACACTTTTAGACTTGCTTTCATACGACTGTCATATGAATAACGCGAAATAGTTCTTGTTCCCATTGTATACTTTGCATGAGCCAAGTCTAAAAACCCCTTTTCATCATTGTCAACTCATTCTGCATTAAGGGGTCCTAATTTACCTGTTGGAAGTGATTTGCTGTTTCATTGCACACTTGCATGTACTCCTCAAGCTTGGATAGATATGTTAAAGTTATAGCATCGAGCTCTTGACAGGTCATCTCGTAATTGTCTGACATTCTAAGCAAATAAAAAACAAAAAGAGAAAGAAAGGGAGAAAGAGAAAGAAATAGAACCTTGTGAGAATGAACTCATAATGTGATTCTTTTTCTTTCTTTTTTCACAATACTTAAAGATAGTTAATCGATATATCCATTCATATGCAGACTTAACTAGGCGTCACGTTATTGTTCCTCTCTTGCTATATTTTGATTTGTAGATTATTTCCTTAATGCAATTATTTCAATCCATGCCCCACACAATTGTCTTTTTTCTTCTTTATTTCAATCATGGCAATTCGACGTCGACCTCGTATTATCCAAACACATACGCCTGGTATCACAGAAACTCAACGACTAGGTGTTATCACTCTTTATCATAAGGGAATGGGACCCAAGGCTATCTGTCGCTTTCAAAATATTTCATATCGAGCTGCACGATATACAGTAAAGAAATGGCAAGAAGAGAACGACTTTATGACAGAGGCATCAGAAGCAATAGACATTCCTTGAGCAAGTATCAAAAGGAAAGTTTATAAGCAAACAGGTGAATGCTTGGATCCATTCATAATAACAATAATAATAGCAATTGGCAACATAATAAAAATCTTCTTTATTTCTCATGGTTCTTCTTTTTCATTATATATCATCCATCAGTAAATAGAATGATTATAGAAATAAGCTTGCTTACATTGGGAGATCAAGCATTACGGCTACAAAAGAGCTTGCATACAGAATGCTCGATTATCCAAAAAAGGAAAATGACATCATTCTTTACACTTTATTCAGCATCCTGCTTTCTTTTTTTTTTTTTTTTTTTTTTTTTTTCCCTCTTTACGTTTCTATGGACTCCACAAAGAGAAGACCACAGAATGCAGTAAAAGAACCGATAATAGGGTCACCATTGTCTGATCCTGGCATACCTTCATTCTCCACTTCACCACAATCAATGTTTATAGAACGAACGCAATCACTTGATGCTCTTCAAGATTTTGATTTTGTTCAAGGATCGCCTTCTGCTCAAAGTGAGATCGATGTCATCTTGGACGATGGCACGACTCAAAAACGAACCGTGTCTTTATCAACAATACCCGACATAGATGAAAGGTAACTTTATTATTTTTTGTTGTAGTCCCAACTTATATATTATTGAAGCCCAGATGATCGTACTCCTTTATTATCATCCCAAAAGGCCAAGTACCAAGCAACAAATAGTCCTTTGATATCTTCTTCGTCTTCCGATAGCGACTCTGACGAACCCTTTTTCCCTGTCCGACGTAAAAAGCCACACCGCAAACATCATGCTATCATAGATGACGACAATAACAGCACGAGGTTCGCCATGTTCTGGGGCACACTATGGGCTCGACTACAACTGACTCCAAGTCAACGATTGGTATTAAAGTGTAGTTTTGCCTACCTGCTAGGCTCTTTGTTTACTTTCATACCTGCCTTGAATCAATTGATCGGTAACAACCGTACGTCAAGTCATCTGGTAGCCACAGCCACCGTCTTTTTTAATCCGGCCAAGACACTCGGCGGCATGCTCGAGGCCGCTGCCTATGGGTGGGGCTACGTTCTCTTCGCTGTCACACTCTGCTTAGGCTCCATGTTCACCACCGACTACTTTATCGACCGCAACCATGAGACGATTGCACACTGTATCTCTCTTTTCGTTTGGCTCGCTGGAGCCACGTTTACGGTCTCGTTTTTAAAAGCGCATTGGAATAAGCCACCGGTAGCGACAGCATCCTCACTCTGTTTCATCACCATCTTTATCATCGTCGTGCGTGAAGGCTCAGTCAACCGAGGCGATTTTGATACAACCCGTATCGAACAAATTACGTCCGCTGTGGCCACGGGCACTCTCATCACTGTGGCCTGTTGTATCCTGTTTTGGCCCTCGTCTGCGGCAAGTAAGCTCAAGAAGGATCTAGACGCCTCACTCGCCTCCTACCGTGTTTTACTCAAGCTGTTAACCAAGACGTTCTTGCTCGACGACGATTTACCCGAATTTAAGGCGAATCGTACCCTCCAGGCCGCCATCCAGTCACACCAGGCCAGTTTTACCGCTCTCCAGAAATCGCTCAAGGAAGCCAAACTCGAGTCGTTTTGGAACAGTGAAGTGCGCGGCAAGACTCAAGAATACGATCAGATTGTCAAGAGCATGCAGCGGCTCGCTCAGCACATGGGCGGTCTTCGAAGCAGCTGTGGTATCCAGTTTGAGATGATGGGTAGCGAGGCTACTCAGCAGTACAAGGAGATGGCGCGAAACAAAAAACAGAAACCGCTCTTTGGTGGATCAAGAGCTCAGAGCAGCTTAGTGACAAGTGATGTCAATTGGAACGTACGAGCTGGATATAGACGACGAAAGCTTCAGGATGAGATGCGCAAACAACGGTCTTTTGTGTTTGATTCAGATGTCGCCTTGAATACTCCTTCCACCTCAAAAGTAGAAGAAAAGAGCACGGCCCTGTTTGATTTTATCCAAACTATCCGACCCCCACTCAAATCTCTTGCTTATACCTGTAAACAGACCCTTTACCACTTACAGAGCAGTTTCACGTCTGAAGCTAAAAACCCTACTCCTTCCATGTCCCTACTCAAGACAAACCTTCAAAAGGCCATCTCGCTTTTTGAAGCATCACAAAAACATGCCATTCAAAGGTTATATCAGAAACGACTGGACTACTTACGAAAACACAGACAAGGCACAGACAAAGAAGTTGAGACAGAGGCTGTGGGCAGCATCTTAGGCGAAGAAGTCTTTTTGGTGTATTTCTTTGTGTTCAATATGACCGAATTCGCAAAAGAACTTATTACGCTCGTTGAGAATATGCAGAAACTACACGAGATGAAGCATGTCGGGTTCTTCACTTGGCTGTTCTCGTGGAGAAAAAAAACATCGAATACATCTTCTGTCAAAACAACGCCTTTTATTCCAAATGAACGCAACATGTTTGATACATTGCATACGCCTAAACCAAAGACGAAATGGCGTAAATTCTTCATTCAGCTCTGGATGACATTTTCGTTATTCAAATTGCAGAAAGTGAGGTATGCAACAAAGGCAACCATCGCTGCCGTTTTGCTGGCCCTGCCTGCGTTTTTAGAACCGACAAAGGAATGGTTTAGAGAGTATCGTATGGAATGGGCTTTGATTACAGTAAGTCTTGTTTATTACTGAAAAAAAAAGATATACTTAGCGTATTTTTTGCGCGTAGTTGATGGTCGTGATGACGCCTACTGTAGGAGGAACTAACTTGGTGGCCGTATACCGTATCTTCTCAACCATTCTCGGCTGTTACTCCGCCATGATCTTTTACATGCTCTTTCCGGCCAACATGTACGTCTTGCCGATCCTTACCTGGTTGTTTTCAATTCCCAACTTTTGGATGATTCTCAACAATAAACACGGCAAGTTTGGTCAGTTCACTTTGCTCGCTTACAATCTGGTCATGCTCAACAAGTACAACGATCGAGACACAAACGAGGTCGAGGTATGGCGACTGGCAATGCAGCGATGTTTTGCCATCTTGGTCGGTGTCGTCTTTGGTTTGATCACCACGGCCTATGTCTGGCCATACGAGGCACGTGTTGAACTTCGAAAGGGTCTCTCTGATCTCTTACTGCGACTGGCCTGGCTGTACCAAAAACTAATCTCGCTCTACGCTGATGTACCCATCAAGCAGAAGCAGCCCTTGGATCCACGCGCATCTGAAACTCAGATTTTGACGCACGAAGCCCAGGAAAAGTTAGCGACACAGTCGTTTATGGACCTTGAACTCAGCTTGCAGCGATCACTCATCGAGTTGAACGATTTACTTTCACAGACACCAAACGAGCCTCGTCTGAAGGGGCCGTTCCCTATCAACACATATCGCACCATGCTGTTGTCTTGCCAAAACATTGTCGATCGGTTCTTGTCGATGCGTACCGTCATGCTCAAGGATGCCTGGCATAATCATGTACAGCATGACTTTATGGCGCCTGTTGCTCATGAACGTCGCGAAATGATTGGTAACGTTCTCTTATACTTTTATCTGCTCGCTTCTGCCCTACGTCTAAAGACACCCATGCCTCCTTATTTCCCCCCAGCTAGAAAGGCTTGGCAGCAGCTCCTGTCTCATCTTAAAAGTGCGCCTATTGCCCAATCCAAGCAGTTGTTAGAGCAGGATAATGTCTATGTGTTTTATTATGCATATGTTACTCTCATGGAAGATGTAATTCGTGAATTAGACAAGGTAATACTTACAAACTATACATCTGCCATGTACTTATTTTACTATTATAGCTGGGTGATAACATGACCAAACTGTTTGGATCGCTTGTGCCAATCGATCAATGGGAGTTACTGTTTGATGAAGAGCATAATATTTAAGATTCCCACTGTCCTAATTATATAAATATATACCATACTTGTAATAAAAACTGGTCAAGATAGAAATAAGGAAGCTATTTTTATTTTATTTTTTACTTTCCTTGGCGGGAAGAAAGAAGAAAAAAAAACTTACTTACACCTTGTATTCGGAAGGATCAATGGGTTCGTGTTTAAACTTCTTTTTACCCGTACCATAATCACCAACGACATCACCATGACCAATGAGTTTATACTTGTAAATGACTAAACCTTCAAGGCCGACAGGACCACGAGCATGTGTCTTGTTTGTGCTTACACCGACCTCAGCACCAAATCCATAACGGAACCCATCCGCAAATCGTGTACTTGCGTTCCAATAACAGCCAGCAGCATCGACCCGGGTCATGAAATACTCGGCTGTCTGCCTGTTTTCAGTAATGATCGCATCCGTATGCTTTGACCCATGATCGTTGATGTGCATCACAGCTGCTTCAACATCGGGCACAGACTTTACGGCCATAATCAAATCCAAGAATTCTGTGTCAAAATCTTGATCGACTGCCTCTTCAATCTTGTTTTTGGTGGTTATGGCATCGCTGTTCACCAAGACGTCTCGGACGTGACTGGTGCACTTTAAGGTGACACCAGCCTGGAGTAAAGCGTCGGCGATCTTGATGAAGCGATCAGTGCCTAATAATGACTCATGAACAAGCAGGGTCTCTGCAGAGTTACAGGCGGCTGTATAGTTTGTTTTGGAATCCACGACGAGTTTAACTGCTTTATCAATATCAGCGTCCTTGTCCACATAGACTGAACAGATACCATCTGCATGTCCAAGAACAGGAATTCTAAAAATATACACACATGAGAGAACCATTGAAGAAGTGAGAAAATTTTTACCTTGTATTGTTCTGGATGTATTTGACCAAACTGTTGCTGCCTCTGGGCACTACCAGATCAATATAACGATCAAGGTCGAGAAGTGCACTGATATCTTCACGTGTCTCAACAATTTGAACTGCCTCCTTAGGGATTGTGTCTAAACTGGCCAACGCATCCTGAATCACACGAGCCAGAGCAGCATTTGTCTGTGTTGCCTCTTTACCTCCCTTCAAGATCACAGCGTTGCCCGATTTTAAAGCCAAGCAGGAAATATTGACAACAACTTCTGGACGAGCTTCAAAAATGGTCAACAACACACCAACAGGTACGCTCACCCTGTAGAGTTCAAGGCCGTCGTCCAGTTTGGTGGCCAAGGTGATCTTTTTCGTGGGATCTGGAAGGAATGTTATGTCGCTCACACCAGACAAGATAGTGTCAAACTTGTCTCCTTGACAAATATCCAAGCGTTTGTATAATGAGCTTGATAGCTTTCCTGCTTCTACGAGTTCTTTGGCAGCCTATTTTTATTCGTTGAGTAATATATAATATAAAAATAAAGTACTTGCATACCTGTTTATCCCGTTCATTCGCTTCGAATATTTCCTGCCTTCGTTCACTCAAAACTTGCTTTATACGTAACAGTGCTTGGTTCTTTTGTTCATTCGTTACTGATTGTAAGCTTACAGAGGCCAGTCTGGCAGAACGAGCAATCTCTAAAACAGACATGTTTAAAAAAGAAACAAAAATCTAATTGCTTCATTTCCTCCTGTCACTATTGTCTGGGATTCAATTCATGTACGCCCTGTATGTAGGTACTGATATCATTGTGCAATTCTATCTGGACAAGTAGATCAGACGATATATGGTCCTACTTCTTTAAGCAACAAGTTTATTTATAGAATTGTATATACCCTGATTTGATGGTTCTGTTTTTTACTTGTATAAATAAGTCTCAATTGGCCCGATTGTTTCCTTTTTCCATTATCTTTTTCAATGTTTATTTTATTGGCGCTCTATTTGATGGTCACCTTGGTGGCCGTTGTGCCTGCTGAGGCCAAGAAAAGGACATTTGAGCTTAACATTCAACCTACGTTCCTCAACCCAGATTGCTTCACTCAGTCCTATGCCGTATTGACGGTCAATGGTCAATATCCAGCACCTACAGTCCGTGT